>BQNB010077305.1:0-30887 GCA_026074375.1 Tanacetum coccineum | reverse complement strand
GTTTTAGAACTACTACCTTTTGAATTTGAACTTATACTTTTTAATTCATTTATTTCATTTTTCCTTCGTATCATTCTTTCAAATTCATTTTCCATTAATAAATTTCTCTCATCTTTGAGTAGATATCTCATACCTTTTAAATTAACAAACTTTCTATTTTTATTTGTTGTTTCTATATTATAAATTCCTGTTTTAAATTCTTTATCTTCTGATTTAATTATTTCTTCTTTAATATTATCACAATTCTTCTTTTTTGACATCTGGTTTATTCCAGTTATATGTAAATTCTTGTCTAATTATTCTTCCAATTTTTAGATTAGGTATTGCATGACTATATATAAATTCTTCCTTTTGATTTATTATTTTTATATTTTCTTCTAATTCTATAGTATTATATTTATCATTTATAACCGTATTTGGTTTGGATAATAATTTATCTATGTGCATTACTTTATCATATATACTTAAAATGTTTTTATTAATAGTTTCTAATTGTTCTGTGTATGATTCTTCAATTTCAATTTTACTCATTTTAGCATATAACTAAATTCTTTTCTAATTCTTTTATTTCGTTTGTTTTTATTCTAATTAATCTTTTATAATTTTCTATTAAAGTATCTTTAGATTTTTTACTTATACTGGTAAATCTAATTTCATTAATTCTATTATGAAAGTATTCAATATCTTTTTTACAACCATTAATTCTTGTAACAATATTTTTATTAGTCTTATTACAATTGATCTGTGTTTTATTCATTTCTATTTTGCTAAAGCGTTCCTTTTCTATTACTTATTATTTTCTTTAATTCCATACTAACCATGCCATAATCCTTATAAAACCAAATTTCTTACTTTAATTTTCAAGAAATATTGTTTTATTACAAAACCCCATTTTTCCTCATACCAAATTGAGTTCTTAAACTGCCCTTTCTTCAACAACGGGACTTACAAAGACTCTATGTGTCCTTTTGGAAAAAGAGTTTTATCAAAAACAATTTTTCTTTGATTCAAGTATCACGAAATAGTTTTTAAAACAGATTTTTAATTTGATGGCATGTTCAGTATAGGATTCAAAGAGAATTCTAAGTAATAATCAAGGAACAATTTTATTTAGCTTATCATAGAATATACCTGATTAGCATCCATAGTTATCTGAATAGATTTATCTTCAACTTTTTTCTGGAAATGGCTCTGATACCACAAGGCAGAGTAGACGCGGAAAGAGTAAGAAATTTTATTGCGAAGAAAGAAATTTTATTGATAGTAGGGAGAAGGGTTACATAAAAACCTATTATACAATGATGGGCTAGGTAACTTATATATACAAAACAAAGGGCAAGAAAGTAAAATTACATTCTTATTTTTTTATTATACATCTGGCACGTTTTTAGAGACAGCTGGTGCCTATCTTTGCTTTTGCAAAGTAGCTTTTATTAAAGTAGCTTCAATGATTCACCGCTTTTATTAAAGTAGCTTCAATGATTCACCATCTTTAATAATTCAAATAGTTTCGTCATTGCTTTCGTCATTTTGGCTAGTACTGGCTTCTTCTGGAATGTCTTCGAAATTGAATAGCTCAGGGACACCTGTTTCTCCTTTTCCACAGTATCTACACTTGTGTGATTCTTCAAAATAAAGATTTTTGCATAGATACTCAAATCCCTTTTCACTAAGATAATTTTTTGCAAAGACTTTTGTATCCATATCTTCTAATTCATCCTATCATGCCTACTGGTCAAAATAGGTGTATATACTGAGTTCAATTCACTCTAAATCAAACACCAAGCCTCTACCAAGCCACAAACTCATACCATGATCATATGACATCAAAATTCAGTAGGTTCATCATAAAAATATCAATTTTATTTACAAAAATTAAGACTCAAATTAACTACAATCAATGTATATGCATAAAATGAGAAAATTCAATCAACAAAAGGGGTCAAAAAGAGTACCAAATCAAGAAGCAAACTAGGAACCAAGATTAAAACCCAAAACCCCTATGGGTTTGAGCCTTAGGCCGCGGCTAGGAGTCCCCAAAACACCCAACAATTTTTTTTTTTTTTTGTGAAAGTCCAAACCTCACACTATCAATCACCTCCTAGCTTATGATTAACCCCATTATAGCTTCCTAAACATTCAAAAATCTTCAAAAATTTATCATCCAAAATTCTTTCAAGAAACATCAAAAATTTTCAAAGTCTTGCATTGTTGATGATTTGATTTATTATAACATTTGGAATGAGGTGATGCAAGGATTAAGAAATGGTGTAATTTGTTTTTATTGATTTGTGAAAGAAAAATTAAAGTGAAAAATGGGTGGGTTTTCGGTGTGGAAGAGGGTGGCCGTGAAAGGGAAGGGAGAAAGAACTGGAATGTTGTAATATGTTTTTTTTTGTTTTTTGAAACTGAATTAGAGAAAAATAGAAATGGTACAAATGGTTTAAGTAACAAAATATGGTGAGTAATTTGTATTTTAGTGGATACTACGGTAGGACGTGTCGTTCCACTGCTACCCATTGCTCCTGCTCGTGCTGAAAGCGAGTTGGATGCAAGTGTTGACAGGTTATTCGATGAAGGTGGTAGTGGTAATCTAGCGGAGTAGGGTGATTCTGTGGGCGGTGGGCATGTTGTTGGTACTTCGCTGGTTAGTGAAGCTGCGGAGACTGTTGTTGAAGACGTAGCTCCTCTGCAACCGAAGCGTCAAAGAAAAAGGAAAACAGTTGTTTCTGATGCTGGTGGACCTTCACACCCTCCTAAGAAGTTAAGGGAAGATCACGGAACTTCAACTGGGCCATCTGTTACTAGTAAATCTATGTCCGCACTCCAGAGGTTACTTGCTGGGGCTGTGTTGAATCTGAAGGTTGGGATTGCAGCTTTACCTACCTTACCCTTTATTACTTCTTTTGTGTCCGTGACACCAGAGCGAGAGAGTGAAGATCAAACTGACTCTATGGCCGGGGCTCCGACCCATTACTGCTCCTCCAAGGTTTGTCATATCTTCAGATTCTTCTCACCATTCAGGTGCTAATATAGCGGAAGCTGAAGTTGATTCTTTTGCCAGGCCTTCTATTCTGTTGATGACAGTGGCCACTACCGTTACTCAGTGTTGTAAAAAGCGGCCTAGGCGCTAGTCGGGCATACACCACCCCGATTTAGGGCAAATCGGCCAAATTAGGCGTTTTGGTCAAAATGCGGTCAACATCCCGCCTAGGCGGGTCAAATCGGGCTAGGCGGGTCATCAAATCGGAGGATTTTTGGTGTTTTTAATTTTCTTGATCGTGTTTTTAACTGAGAAACAGTGGTGGTTCTGTAGATGGGACACTTAGAAAAGAGAAGAAGAAGAAAGTAGGTGAAAAGAAGAGTGACTGCTGCGTGTATCATAATATTATATGTAAAACCTAATTTTTGGTCCACTAAAATAAATGGGCCTAACACATATCTTAATGGGCTTTACTAAAAGTATATGAAAATTTAATAAAAATTCAGATACAATGTAAATTTTACACATATACATAATATATATAATTAAAAATAATAAAAACATTAATAAAATTATTAAAATTATATAAAATATTCAGATTTTATATCAAATAAATATTAAAAATATCAAAAATAATAATAAAAACATATAAAATGTCAATCCGCCTAGGCGGCGCCTGGACCGATTACTAGCTAGGCGGTGGTTGACCGCCCGACTAGCGCCTAGCGCTTTTTGCAACCTTGTCGTTACTTCTACAGTTGACCCTGCTACAACTGTTAAAGAAAATTTTGTTGGGTCTTATGTTTTTGATGGTGATTCTTCTGGTAGTAGAGCTGACCATACCATAGGTGGCTTTTCTGACCTTACTGGCAGTGACTTCATCGTTGGTGGTATCTGCACTGTCATTAGCCCTGATACGGATCTTCAAAAAGTAAATATACCTCAGTGGAGTGTAACCAATGGCTCTCGCCTGGACGATGGCCGTACTTGCCGCGAGATGGTGGATGAATTCGCTCCTCCTAAGTTTTTTGCGTCAATCCGTGGGATGGATCACGACCAACTTTTCACGGAGTTTAATGTAGGGGCCGCTCGCCAGATGTCCCTCAGTGCTGAAGTGAGGATGCGTGCGGAGTACAATATTAGAGAGAGGAGGAAATTGAATTCTGTCATGGAGGAAAAAAGTTCTTTGCTGAAGGCCAGGGATGCGGAAATTGAGGGTCTCAAGGCACAATTGCTTGTGAAGGAAGCGGAAGCCGCGAAGGCCATCCGTCTCCGTGCCGAAGCCTCTAAGTTAGAGGCTATTGAGAAATACCTGCAAGATGAAGTGAGGGTTTTGAAGGATTGTAACACCACTCTAGAGAAGGAGAAAAGTGAGCTAAATGTGAAGGTGGCTGATCTTGCGGCTTCAGTGAAGGTTAGGGAGCAAGAGGCTGCTGATTTGGATGCTATGGTGACTTCCGTGAAGTCTTAGAATGACAACCTTATTAACCAGGTATGTGTCTTTTACACTTGTGTATATTTTTTATTTTTTTATTTTCTTATTTGTGTTTCCACATAATTGCAGGTTCATAGGCTAGAAACTTCCTCTACCGGGCTTCAGGATAAAGTCGCGGCGTATGAAAACTTCATTGACCAGCTTGAGAAGTTTCAGGATGAAAAGATGGCAGAGGTGAATGAAAAGTTTGATAAGTTATGTGCCGATTTAGTTGAGATGGCCCTTCACCTTGGGGAAAAATTCTACCCGCATTTTTTACTACCATTTCTGGACGTCGGTGGCTACTTACGCACGGCATGGAACTTGCCATTGCCAAATGTTTAAATTCTACTGAATATCTGTCTGTTCTTGGAGCGGCGATTGGTAAAGCCGTCGAGAAGGGTATGCAGGAAGGATTATCTGTCAGAATTACCCACGGTTCGAAGGGTAGAAAATTGACCGACGTTGCTGCGTATAACCCATCTACAGAAGCTGATTATCTATCTGCCTTGCAACGCCTTCAGAGTGTCAATTTTTCCTTAATTGGGGAGTTAAAATCGAACAAAGATGCCAGTGTTGACACGATAATGAACCTTCTTCGTTTGGAGGACACTCTTGATGAAAGATTGGGTTTGACTGAGTCGCAGCTTAATGTTAATCAACTGATGGTTCCTATCCATCATTCTCCGGATCAGCGTGTCATTGGTGCTACTGCCTTATCACTTTCATTAGATGTTTCCAACTCCCGGGTCCGGAAGATCAGAGAAAATATTGCAAATCATATATCCGCTCTTCGTGGTGTCTTTGTTCCTTTATCTGAGCCCTTATCTGCTGCGGATTTGGAAGGTACGAAAGGTACTCCCGGTGCTGCTCCTAATACCACCACGACCCTATCTGTGACTTTTATTTCCTCAAGCGCTATTCCGCCCATTTCTACAGATGATTATGAGGTTGCACATGCGGATGGTCAAAAGAGTGCGGGTGCGGATGGTTAAGCTGTAGTTGATGAGAATGTTAACCCTTTTCTCAATATTGATGGCGCGGAGTTGAATATTCCGGAATGACTCTTCCCTTTTCATATGTTGCTCTGCTAAGGTAGTTTGCCGTGACCACGTGTGGTCTTTTTGCTGCGGCTTTTTGTATGTGCACAATGTTTCTAACAGTTTTTGTCCGTTATGTACCGCGGTCATGTGTGATCTTTTTTGAATGCGGTCAAATGTACATGTACATTTTTAATGTTTTAGTGCCAGACTATGACTTTTGCTATTGTTTTAATATTATGATATGTTTATTCCAATAGTCTTTGTTTGAATATTTTCGGGTTATTCTCCTTATACTGGTTTGCAATACCTCTTATGTATATACTTGAGTTAATTTTGAGGTTACTCACCCTTTTGTTACACGGAATAACGTTTGATTGGGTCATGCCCTACTGCGTACGCGTCTTAATCACATAAAAAAGATAACTTTATATAATAAAGAATGAGGAGTTTTACGGAAAATTTGTGAAGGTAGCTAGGCTTCACTTTTTATTGAAATTTCAAAAGACATTACAATGCATAAAATAACATAGATTGAAGTGCATTACCCCCACTGCGGAGTCCGCATGGGTGAGTTGCTTACATTTTGTGAACATAACACTTCTTGAGGTTGCTGATGTTCCAAGTCCGTGGAAGATGCTTTCCGTCACGGTCTCTTCACTTATATGCTCCTTTTCCAAGTGCTTCCGTTACCTCGTATGGTCCTTCCCACTTAGGGCCTAGCTTTCCTGTGTCTTCTGCTAGGCTTGCATCATTGTTATGGTACACGAGATCTCCTGGTTTGAAGCTTGTATTTCAAACTTTTGCATTGTAATATTTTTCCATTTTTGCTTTACTCCTAGCCTCGCGTATTGCTGCTTCCTCCCTTCTTTCTTCCAAGAGATCAAGCTTGATTTGTAAAGCTTCATTGTTTTGTACCTGGTCCACTTCCGCTGTTCTGATTGTAGGCATGCCTATCTCTGCTGGAATGACTGCCTCCGTTCTATACGTTAATGAGAACGGGGTGTCTCTGTTGCTAGATTTTATCATTGTGCGGTGTGCCCATAGAACATGAGGGAGTTCTTCCATCCAGTTCTTGCTTCTTGCTTCCAACCTTGCTTTTATTCCTTCACCCAAGCTGCGGTTTGCTCTTTCTACGAGCCCATTAGTCTGCGGATGTTTTACAGAGGCAAAATGCTGATTGATACATAGTTTTTCGCACCAGTCCTTAAATGGATCGTCTCAGAACTATTTTCCATTATCTGAGATAATCTCTCCAGGAAGTCCGAACCTACAGACAATGTTGTCCCATACGAATTTTTTGATCAGATTGCCCGTAATGATCGCGATTGGTTTTGCTTCAATCCATTTTGTGAAGTAATCCATCGCTACTATTATGAATTTGACTTTCCTCGGGCCTTCCGGAAAAGGTTCGACTATGTCAATTCTCCATTTGTAAAATGGCCATGGAGAAGTAATTGGGTTTAGTTTCTGCTGTGGATTCCTTAGGATGGGTTTATGAACTTGACAATCTTGACATGCTCTTATTAATGCTCTTGCGTCTCTGTGCATGGTAGGCCAATAGTAACCGGTCAGCAAAGCCTTGGCCACGACGGATCGTGTGCCTACGTGCATGTTACAAGATCCTTCATGTATCTCTCTTAAAGCATAATTGGCTTGAAGTGGCCCTACGCACCTTAGCCATAGGCCGAGAAAATATTTCTTGTAGAGGATCCCATTAATGACGGCAAACCGCCATGACTCGTATCTTATTGCCCTTGCTTTCCTCATATCCGTTGGTAGAGTTTCCTCCGCGAGGTATTTGTAAATAGGAGTCATCTAGGTGTCTCCTTCTTCTTCTACCATCGTTAATATTTCTACTTCACTGATGGACTTTTCTTTTAATTCTTCGACCAATACTTGCTTACTTAAGTGCGCAAAGCTTGTGGAAGCTATTTTGCTTAGAGCATCAGCTTTTTTGTTTTCACTTCTAGGGATTTGTTTAATTGTGAACGCCTTGAAGCCACCTGTAAGTGCTTTTACTTTTTTCAGATAACGGATCATGTCGGCCTCCTTTGCAACATACGTGCCATTCACTTGATTGGCCACTAAGCGTGAATCCACATTTGCTTAAAGGTTTTTCACACCCATTTCTTCCGCTATCCTTAGTCCAGCGATCAAAGCTTCATATTCTGCTTCGTTGTTTGTTGCATCAAATCTGAACCTTAAGGCATAAGTGAATTCTATCCCTTCTGGGTTTGTGAGTATTAGTCCTGCTCCGTAACCATCCGTGCAAGAGGATCCGTCCGTAAACAAAATCCATGGCTCAGGGAGCTCCTCTTTTTCTTCCATCAGAGTGTCCGGAGAGTCCTCTTCTGGTCTTTCGACTATGAAGTCTGCTAATATTTGTCCTTTGACTGATACTCTAGGCCGGTAATGTATTGCATACTCTCCTAATTCAATGCTCCACTTTTGTAGCCTTCCTGCTATTTCTAGTCTTGATAGTATTTGTTGTATAGGCTGGTCCGTGATTACTATTATTGGATGTGCCTGAAAGTATCTTTTTAGGCGCTTACTAGCATGTACTAAAGCCAGCACCAGCTTTTCCATTGACGTGTAGTTTAGTTCCGGACCTCTTAATGCCCTGCTAACAAAGTAGATGGGCATCTGTTTAGCTTCCCTTTCTGTCATTAGTACTGCGCTTACTGTCTCTTTTGTTGCGGCCAAGTAAACAATAAGCTATTCCTTTTCCATTGGTGTCGTTAGCATAGGGAGCTCGACTATCAGCTGTTTCATTTGTTTAAACGCCTCTTCCGCTTTTGTGGTCTAATGGAAGTCACTTTTCTTCATGCATTTTTTCAAAGTTTTAAAGAACGGTAATGACTTCTCTACTGATTTGGCCAAGAACCTATTCAGGCTTGCGCGTTTTCCGTTTAACTTTTGCACGTCCTTTAAACATTTTGGGGTTGGGAGACTTAGCACAACATCCACCTTATTTGGGCACACTTTCAGCCCCTTAGAGTTGACTTTGTATCCTAAGAACATTCCTACTTATACCCCAAAGGTACACTTCTTAGGGTTTAGTTTCATGTTAATTTCCCTCAGAGTTTTAAATGTTTCTTCTATGTCCCTGACTATCTCTTCTTTCGTGCAGATTCTGATGACAAGGTCATCTACGTACACTTCTAGATTCCTACCAACTTGTTTATGGAACGCTTTATCCATTAGGCGTTGATAGGTTGCCCCGACATTTCTTAGACCAAAAGGCATTTTCGTATAGCAGAATATTCCTTGGCTTGTGATGAATGCGGTTTTTTCTTCATCTTCCTTTGCCATTTGTATTTGATGATAGCCTTTATATCTAAGAAGCATTTAAAAGGGAATCCGCACAAGGATTCCACTTTCCAGTCTATCTCCGGTAGCGGATAACCGTCCTTTGGGCATGCTTTGTTTAGATCTTTGAAATCGACGCACATCCTCCAACTGTCATCATGTTTTTTTACCATTACTGGGTTGGACAGCCAGTCATGGTAGTGTACTTCCTTCATTATTCCTACCTCCACTAGTTTCCCCACTTCCTTTTGTATTGCCTGGTTTCTGTCAGCCGCTTGCCCTCTTTTCTTTTGTCTAACTAGAGAACATCCCTCCCGCACGTTAAGGCGGTGCTCCACAATGTATCTTGGGACGCCAGTCATATCCGCAGGCTTCCAAGCAAAAATGTCCAAGTTGCGCTGGAGTAGTTCACACAACTTGTTGCGGCCTTCTTCGGTGAGGGTAGAACCAATCATTACTGTTTGTTCCGGATATTCCGGGTTTATTGCTACCTTAATTCTTTCTTCTATTATTGGCTTGGTAGCTGATGGGGCTCCTTCAGGTCCGAAGACCACCGCGCATTCCAGCGGAACCAATTTGCTACTCTTTAGAGTAATCACTCCTCCTTCTACCAGGATCTTTAGCATTTCGTGAGCTGTTGATGGAACTGCTTGCAATTTTCTTACTCCTGGTCTTCCAATAATTCCATTGTACGGAGACGATGATCTTACAACCATGAAATTCATCCAGGCCGAAGCAGAGTGTTCTTCATCTCCAATCTTAACCAACAATTGTATTTTCCCTATTGGCCATATTATTTCACCACTGAATCCAATCAAAGGGGTAGTGGCTGGTATCAATTGTTTTTTAATTTTCGGACGGAGTCGGCTAAAGCAGTGCTCATACAAAATTTCTGAGGCTGATCCGCCATCCACATACATACGGTGTACACAGTGGCCTCCTATTTCCGCCTCTATGATCATTGGGCCTTCCGTTCCTTCATCTTCCCCTAGGGGTGGAAACAAGATTTCTGGATTAGGAGAGAAACTCTGTGTAATCCTTTGTCTAGCCACCCTTTCCCAGGGTTGGACCATTAGGATAGCTAACGCTTTATCCTTCCCAGAAGTTTCTCCTTTATTTACCACATTAGGCTGTTCCTTTCGTTGTCATGTTTTAGTTCTTTAATCAGATGCGACAGCTTTCCTGCTTTTAGCATTTCCTCAATCTGTTTCTTCAGGTGCATACATTCGTCTGTGTTATGCCCTACTTCACCATGAAACTCGCAGAATTTTGCATGGTTCCGTTTCTCAACCGGGGTTGTCATCGGTGGCGGAGCTTTGAATTTTCCTTTGTCTAAAGCGAAAATTTCTTTGGGGGTTTTTGTGAGTAAGGAAAACCGATCCTGCTTCCTTTCCGACCTTTGCTGGTTCCGGAAACCTCCTTTTTTGAAATTTTGCTTTTGGCTGCCTTCATGCTGTTTCCATGGTGGAAACGTTTTCTTCCGTTCGTGATTTGAGGCTGCCACTTCCCCCCTGAGGAAAGATGTGGTAACTCTCATCATTTCGTCAACTATTTTCGGGATTTTGTCATGGAGACGTTTGATGAGCTCAGGGTTTGTAATTCCATGCACGAATCCGGAGATTCTCATGCATTCTGGAGCCCCCAAAACTTCCCTGCTTTCCAGTTTATATCTTTTCACAAAGTCTTTCGTAGACTCTCCCTCTCGCTGCTTGATGTTATGGATTTCTATGGGGTCTTTAATGCATTTATTTTGTTGGAGATAATTTTCCTAAAATGCTTTCTTCAGATCGTCATAACTATCTATTGATTCAGGCGGAAGGTCATCAAACCATACCCTCGCGTTTCCTGTCAGCGTAGAGTTAAACATGTGGCACCATGTTGGCATGGCCCATCGTTCTGTTTTTGCTGCTGCCTGGAAGATTTTCAAATGATCTTCCGGATCTTCACTTCCGTCATATGTCTTGATATGGCTGGGCATCCTTGTTTTTGGGAAATCAAAGTAACGGATTCTATGTGTGAAAGGAACTACTTCCTCACATACCCATGGCCAGGACAAGTCATCCTCTTCCCTACGCGATTTCTTCCTCTTTGATCTTGACTTCCAGTGCCCGCCTTCGCTATCCTCACTTTCTGAGAGAGCTTTTGTGTATTTTGAATGGGAGTTTCGGCTGTAGCTGTCTGAGCGTGCGGACACACTCTTCCCCCTACTTCCTAGCCTTTTAAACACGCCTCCTTCTTTCGACCTTTGCCTTGGTGATCTTGACCGCTCACGTCTTATTCTTAAGAATACACTAGTTCTTGGGCTACAGGAGCGCCTAGATCTGTGCCTTTTTTCGTGTTCCTTGGTGTCCATCGTTTTTGACTCGGAGTACCGCGATGTTCCGGAACATCCTTCGAAGTTAAGTCGGGATTTTAGCTCCATCAGCTTTTCACTTTTTTCTTTCTCCCGATTAAACTTCTCGGCCATGATCGGCAGCAGCTGATTGTAATTTTTGTCGCAATATTCTCGGAGGGCTGCGTCGGACGCGGGCCCACCTCGATCTTGTGTAGCTGGCTCCTTTCCTCTCCCAACCGTGTTCCGCACCGCCAACGTGAGTTGGCTAGGAGTGGTTTGTTCATGATTGCTCATGGTGAGTATTTTTGTAGAACGCAGTTGTATTCTGGTCCCACGGATGGCGCCAACTTGTTAGTACAAAATACGTAATGGGTTGAGTAGATGGATCTGGGGAGTTATTGGACCAGGCCCAAGGATGAGATCTTGTACTAAATCAAGTAACGAGATGATTCCCTGCACAACGAAGGGTAAACCGTTAGTCTTATCGTGGGGACGGACCCCCCGATTGGACTCCGGCGTAAGAGTAAGTAAACATATTTGTCAGAGAATGTGTGTATGAATTGTGGTCAGAAAATCATACCTTGTGGGGTGTCAGGGTACCCCTTTTTATAGTTGAGCCAAATATTAGGTTTTCCTAATATTTCGCTCATTTCTGTTAGTGGGCCGAAGTGGGACCCTTATCGGATAAGGGTCCGCAGTAATCGTGTCTTGCGGACGTGGGTCCCCTTCCGCGGATGTTGCTTGGTCCGCGGAAGGCCTATCACGTCCGTCTTATTTCTTCCGGGCCGCGCCAGCACGTGACTTGGCTTAGTTTGGGCCTGTTGTGCTTTGCGATTGTCTTGTTGGGCTTGGGCTCATGTATAATTTATGTAATCCAGGCCCGGAGGCATGTTACACGTGTTATACGTCATCACTGCATGAGTAGCATTTGATTTGAAGAGATTATGAAAGATTTTTTTTTATAATCTCTTATAATTTTGTCTACCAAACGAAGCTTATATTTTAAGTAGCTTATTTTAAAAAAAAATAAGCATAATCTCTTAACAATCTTGTGTACCAAACATGCTCTTAGTATCTAATTATTATTCGCTGTTATTATTACACAAAAAGATTTATAAATAATTAAATTTAATTCTCAAACATAAGATAAACAACTTCAATACATAAAGTAAAAATAATATGTATAACTATATGAACGATTCAACACTCATTATGCTATTTTGCACTCGGGAGGAAACCCTTGAGGAAATCTTTTGGAATCAGAGCAGTAGTTGTAGATCATGTAATTCTTTTGTGCCCATCTCATCCTCTCCAGCTTTGTATTATCCAAACCCTCCGATAACCATGCCGGGTTGGCGTTAGAACCGCAAGAATTTTTACCAGAAGATACAACACAAGCATCGGCCCTAAAGTTTCGGTATGAAGCAGTGAAAGGTGCATTACTCCAATTAGTCTTGACAAGCCCACCCCTTGTTGCCCAATCATCAGCATTCCATAAACTCGAATGTATCCTCATCGGCTGATCTTTAGGATAAGGTACACCAATCGATTCCATATTGTTGAACTCTCTAATGGGTGTTCCATCAACCGAAAATCTGGACATTAATATAAGGCTAGTAAGAAAAACGATGAATAAATATATTAGCAAAGATAGTTTAGTGCATGCATATTAATACTTACACAATGTGTTTAGGGTTCCAGAGGATGGAATATGTGTGAAAATCAGACGTTGGGTCGAACCACAGGTGGAATTGTTGCTCCCTGTTGCCTTTACCTTGGCTAAATACGTTTGTATGTAAAACGTAGGGATCACCACTTAAGTTACCCAAGAACTCGAAGTCAATCTCGTCCCAGTCTGATCCTTTAGAGGACAACTGAAACACAATCACAAGAAACCATGTTTAGCATACTTATTTTTTCTTTTTACATTTATGTACCATATATAACAACGGATGATATAAACAACATGATTAATTAGTTAGAAACTTACATAGTAGGCAGTGACCGTGCCAGCAGAGTTACCAGCTACGAGCTTGAGTTGCATATCGATTTTGCCATACATGTACTCATTTCTTGATTCGAATCCAGAACCGGATGAGTTGTCAAGGGAAAGCGTCAAGAGGTCGCCATTAAGTATTTTACCACGTCCCTCACACAGTGATATCAAACTCATTGTAGAAATCAGCCGAGACAAGCGAAGAACCAACTAGAAATAGAACCACCAAGTACAAACTTGGAAGCCCTGAGGAAAAAGAAGAGAACCGCATTTTCAGAAGTGTTTTTCTTACTTTGTGTTCAGTTATATGTTGAAGTGATGATAGATGGTATGAAAGTGTTGTATTTATCGGGTGTTTGAAAGGCAATGGAAAGGTGGTGAGGAAAGTCACCTTACATGTACGTATAAAATAAATGCTTTTGGTTGTAAAATAGCTGGAATATGTTGCAACTTTATTATTATATTTTGATGCATATACGTAGTAGGAAGATTGTGCACTTTTGTTATATTGAAAACTGGTAATATTAGTGACGAAAGGTGTGGGTCACTTCAACACCAATTCCATCAATAGTAATGAAACGAATAATGATAACGCGTTTGTTGAAATTTTGTGAGGATGCTTTTGCCCGGCAAACAAACTTTTGTTTTGAAAAACGTAAAATTCCTTTTTTAGAAATATTAATAATAGTGTGGTGTACTTTTCCACCGGCGAACAAACCACAATATATTTAATTACTTAATTCATGTACTATCACAAATGGTTAATAACATTTAATAGTAACGTATTTTTCAATTTAAGTCATTATCAGACACGAACAAAAAAAAAATACCACAATATCCATCAAACTTTTAAATTCTGATTCATTATCATATGTTTTAGAGTCATCTCTTGCACCGTTAATCCTTTTGACTAACGATCGTTTGTAATTAACTCAAAAATATGTTTGCTTTTTCTTTTCTAATTGTTTTTTAAATTTTCTTATTATTTAATTATCATACGTGTATAAAAATGTATAGAAATATATATATAAAAACGAATAAAAGACTAATAGTGCAAGAAAAATAAAACATATTTTTTAGAAAAGAAAAAGATAATTAGAAAATTTTTTATATAAAAATGGATAAAGGACTAACATGTGTAAGAAATTTTAAAAAATAATTAGAAAAAAAAAAGAAAACATATTTTTGAGTTAATTATAAACGTTCGCTAGTCAAAAGGCCTAACGGTGCAAGAGATGACTCTAAAACGTATGATAATGAATCAGAATTTGAAAGTTGGATGCGTATTGTGGTACCTTTTTAGGTTCGTGTCTGATAATGGCTCAAATAAGAAAGTACGTTGATATTAAATGTCATTAACCCTATCACAAATGTAAATCTACGTAAGTACCTTTGAATTTTGATGGTCAGTTCACATGCTTAAAATAAAAGAAATTAATCCCAAAGCAGTAAGCTGGCAAATAGCTTCTTAGAGGACGTTAGCCCACCTCCTGAATAACCTATATATAGCTAATCCTGAATAGAATGGATCAACATATAGTTAGAAGAGTCAATGTTTTGAAATCCAGTTGGACCGGTCGGGTCAACCGGTTGAATCGGCTTCGGTAAAAAAAAGAGGTTAAATTAAACCGGGTATTATATTTTCGAAACCCGATTATATTCGCCGGGTTTAAAGTGATCCGGGTCTACCCGATTCTCAAGACCCGGCCGGGTTTTGATTTTTTCATTTTTTTTACAAATAAAACAAATATTTTATATATATTTGAGACGTAATTTATTTGTTACATGTTATATTTGTTAGTAAATAATTTTTAAAAGTGATCCGGGTCAACCCGGTTCTCAAAACACGGGCGGGTTTTGGTTTTTTCATTTAATATTTTTTTTTTTACAAATAAAACTAAATACCTTTTTATATATTTGATGAAGTAATTTATTTGTTACATGTTATATTTGTTAGTAATAAATTTTTAGGCTGAATTAATCACAAGGTCATATTCATGATTTATATATATATATATATATATATATATATATATATATATATATATATATATATCTGCGTTCATGTGGTAAACACTTTAAAGTGAAAAACAATAGGCACCAATAACAAAGTGACATGTGTCTTTTTCATTTAAAAAGAAATGTTAATTACTTTAATGTCATTAAGGGTATTATAGTCATCTTTATTTTTCACATAATGCTAATTAATACTATCATTAAAAGTATTGTGGTTATGTAGTAAGTAATTAATTAATACTATCATTAAGAGTATTGTGGTTATGTATAAGGCTTATAAATATGTTGATTAAGAATGCTAATTAATACTATCACTACAAGAAATACTACTTTTGCTGACAGACAAAAAGTGTCAGGAAAAGCATAAAAAGTGTCAGGAAAGATAAATTAGCTTCTCCTTTACATATAATAAGTGTCAGCAGAAGTTCTGACGGTAAAGGTTTATGGTGACACACCTATCCTGACACATAATGTGTCTATACATGTTTAGATCTTTGTCTACACCTAGTTTGTGTCACTAATGCCGAAACATACAGAACTTCCATACATAATGAGAACTTCTAGTACTTCCAAATCAGAATACTTTTTTGCAAACACAAAATATATGAAACAGAACTGATTATCAGAATTTCCAAATCAGAATGAACTTCCAAAACTTCCATACATTAACATCGTTATCCATACATAATTGAGAACTTTTAAATCAGAATTTCCAATCTACGATACAAAAATCATTATCCATACAGAACTTCCAAATCAGAATACTTAATACCAAATTTTGTCCAGTAGCACTAGTAAAATGAGATAATCAATCTGTCTTCTATAACTTGTGCATACTCTGTCATCATTTCCTGTAGTCGAAATAAATCAAGTTAAAACCTTTTCAATTATTTGCACACAACTCAGGAAAGATGCACACAAGCACAACTGATTATGAGAATCTGATTAGAGGTGAAAAAGAGGATATGTTTTGAAATGGGTCAAATGGGTCGGGTTTGCATATATCTGAGTAATAGCAGTAGCTTAAATGTACCCTTTTTTGTGCAAATAATCATACACGCTTCCACCACTCATGAGTTCTGCGTCAGATGAAAGTAAGGTGGATACCGTTGATAAGATAGTACATACGAAAAAAATTCTTCATCACATGCTTGACACTACTTCAAATAGCAACTAGTACTTACCAGGTACAATGCACAAGTTGAAAGGTTTGGTGCATGCTCCTATGAACTGTACAACATTCTTATGCCTGACTTTCCTGCATATACAAAATAGAAGCGCATTGCAGTATCAGTTTTATTTAGAAAGATGGCGACCTCTTAGCTAGGGAACGTTTGAAAATCCTGATGATTAGAGGATCCTGAAGCTGTAAACTAGTAAAACTTAGAAAGTCCTAAAAACTTCCTAAAGGTGGCAAAAACTTCAGTGCTCAAGTGTTTCACCTAAAGGTGGGAAGATGGGTGGGTCTGATAACGGGTCATTTTTAGCACTAATAAAACGGTAACACTTGCCTTTTGTAAATATTCACAAATAGTTAATGTCTGACATAAGTGACATGGAAAGATAAGTTTCCAAAAGTTATAAGTAGCACCCATTCACCCAACAGCTTGGATGTATATTCAACGACCAAAATGGCTAAATTATTAAGCATTTGTTTAAAAATAAACAAGTAGTCAAGATGGTCTAAATTACTAAGATATGTTTCATACCTTTTCGACGTAGGAGCGGACCATATTTTCAATATCTTCAAACAATGGATTCTGGCTGTCCCTCTGCAAAGACCAAAAAGGTCATTACATATACGTGCATCAGTTACTGTTGTCATAGTATAGCGCTAGACAGATTAATGTTATACCTAACAACTAGTAAATGCTCACCTACAACAACTTTTGTCAACCCAGGAAGATCTATAAGTGACCCAATTTGAATTGACTAAAATGACCCCAAAAGAGCGCGCACTAAACTGACTAAAATATCAGCCTAAGTTCACTCGAAACAACCGGGAAGACATAATCTTTTTTAATGACCATTTGATAAACTCAGAAAGAGTGGGTCGTCTATAAAATGGAAGTTACCTTAGTAAAACTTCCACCTGGTGATAATTCAAGTTCATCGCCTGAAGGGTCTCGAACACTACCAGAAGTCTAAAATGCAAGACATGACAAAGAACATAAGATAACTAAGACTTAATAAGAAAGGCGAAAACATATAACAGAATACACAAAGGACGTTATTACCCTGTAAGTTTGTTTTGAACCAGAACCACTAACTAGATCATCTCGCTGAGGACGTAACATAAAGACTTTTTTTCTATTCTTCATCTTGGAGGATGCCTCAGCGTGCCTACAAGTTAACCATCCATATTAAAATCTTAACCGTTTTAAAATACTTACCAATTTGATAGTGACGTTTTCTTCGTTTGTCCTAGAATCAGAAACTGTGCTTTGAATTAGGAACACCTCTAATGGAGCTGGCCACCTTAGACACTTCATAGTAACTGCATTGACACACCATCAGTAGTCGTCTCTTGAGTGGCAGGAAGAATCATATTCATAAAAAAGTTAAAATACCTTACTTTATCAGCAACAGTCTCTATTTCATCCTTGTTATGCCTGCAAAATAAAGACAAAACCAAAAAAAAAAGTTTAGTGTAGGTGTAGAACATTTAAGAGACTGCTATCCACTATAATTAAGGTGCCACAGTCCGTAATAAGAATCGAAGTGAGAATAAATTTTCAAACAAAGAATACTAATACCATTGTTCATTATTAAAAAAACATGAAATCTTATACCTTATTCAACATGAAACTTTATAATAAGTCCCTTATTCAACCTAAAAAATGCAATCATATTTCACGATCTGCGTAACCTGATGCAATTAAAACACTTAAGCATGTTATCCATCGATCATTTCAATCCATATAAACTTGCTTATTCACCACTCTATTAGTGTACCAGCAAGTAAGCAAGGATATGCACACAATTTTTATAATAGGTTTAAGGTACCTAAAGCTAAAACACATGCCGCTAATTCTGTGATAGTGATACTAAGGTGTTAATTAGATTTTTAGTCAATCAGTAAGCTAGGTTTTGATCGTGTTCAGAACATTAATATTTTCAGTCACAGCTTACGTAAATCAATACTAATGACAAAATGAACCTACATAGACATTTTTTAGGTATAAGTCCATACACTACAACCACTGCTAAACCGTACTTATCATTAACTACACTTCAATTCGCTAACATCCATATCTCTATATTACTGGTGATGAAATTATGTATATAAGTGAATCATTATGAGTTTCAATCAAGCACTTTCAAATTCCAAGCTACACATACATACTATAGATCAAACAAAAAAGACTGATGAATAAGAGTCTCACATGTCCATGTTGCGTTTTGAAACCTCGATCCTCCACTCTACAATTCCCATCAATAACCAATGTCTTGATCGGAACCTAACAAAAAACAAAGAATCAATTACCATCGCTCTAAACTAAACCTCAATATTGTTGTAACCTCGACTCTGGTACAAAATACCTCATATGCAAAATCAACCACCCTATCTTCCTCGTCCCATACCTCACCATCCATCCATCATATACTACTTTCGTATAAGACATCTTGACTAACGACTTCCGCCAATTCACAACAATACCGACAACCATTAACAACCGCTCTTTACAAATCAACTGACTCCCGGCGACTAACAACCGCCCCAACTTCATATGCGAACAAAATTATGGCCTAATTTCACCTGAAACCACATGGATCCAATCAACACCTAATGTTTTCACTTAAGCATTTTATCAAACACTTGGGCCACAACTAATAATGTGAAAGCATCTTATCGAACACTTGCGCACACGCATTATACAACCGATGGACTAAATAACTATTAAACCAATAAAATCACCTAATTAGAATCACCATAATTATAATAATAGAACCAGCTTAAATCATTTTATCAGACCACTGTCAAAATCACAATAAAATGAGATATATAATAATTATGAAACTAATTGATGAAGATACTTTTTCGATTAAGAAAGTTAGCTGAGTGCCGCGGTGAAACCGCCAGTGTATGTGGCGGTTGGTGGTAGATTGCGGTTTACCAGTGGCTCGTAGATTAGGTTTACGGTGATTGTGAATCGGTGGGAATAATAATATATGGACAATAAAATAGATATATAAGTTTAACTCTGGAAATTTGGTGCGGTGTTTGATCCTTTAAGTTATTTTTTTCACCAGTTATCTTTTGTACATGTTTAATTTTAGGGGTGTATTTTGTGAAACTTATACTAGTAACTTTTTTTACCAGTTATCTTCTAGTGGTACGTGTTTAATTTTGGGGGTGTATTTTGTAAAACTTATAACTTTTATATAAAATATGCAAATCTATTTGGACGTTTGGATTTTTATAAAATATGTAATTTGTTAAACCTAAATATTTACTTGCATTTTTTAAAAGTATAGATAAAATGTAGAATTGTTAATCATGTTGTTTTTAGAGTGTCGGTATAGTATAAATTTGCTCCACTTATTTAAAAGTTAGGTAAAAGTATACATTTAGCTTACACTTATCAAAGATGTAGGTATAACTTATGCATTTGCTAACATTATTAAAATGTATGTATAATTTAGTTTTGCCCGCACTTCTAAAAGTGTAGGTAAAATTATAGTTTTTCCCACACTTTTTAAAAAGTGTGGTAAAACACTAGACTTTTACTTACACTTTATAAAAAAGTGTAAGTAAAACTGCATATCTCCTCACACTTTTTATAATATGTAAGGAAAACTTACACTTTTGCTAACACTTTTTAAAATGCGTAGACAAAACTTAAGCTATGCTTACACTTTTTTTAAAAGTGTAAGAATATGTGGACTTTTGCTTACACTTTTTATATGTGTCATTAAAAAAAGTGTCACTAAAAGACCTTTTTATTGTAGTGGATGTATTGTAAGTTATCTAATTTTACAAAGGTAGAAAAGAGGATGTCTTGAATTGTGAGGATTGGATTGGATTCGGTTGAATTATTTGCGACTTTCTGTGGGAATGATGTTAGGAATTTTGGTTAATTAGTCGTTCTTTTTCATCTATATTGAATTGTAGGTTTAGATGGCGTTGTGCTATGTAAAACTACTAAATAGTTTTTTTTTGAACAGCAACTTTATTAAACGACTAGCAAGGAGCTAGAATTAGACAATTACAAGATACAGGTTTTTGAGCCAATCGATCCATTTGAACGAGGCTTTACATCTAAACTTACACCAATAATAAGAATTAGAAACAATGTTATCAAAAATCCTCGCCTGTGAAGGAGTATCCTTCTCGAAAAGAATCTTGTTACGGAACATCCAAACCGACCACCATAAACAATAGAAGATGCCTTCGAACACCACTTTGAGATTTGCCTGAAGCCTAAGAGATACCAACCAAGTGTACTATTCCTCATAAGAAGAAACATCAACGTAATCCATATTCTACCAAGACGATATTTTCCGAGCCAACTGTCTAACCAAATTACATTGGAAAAAAATATGACAAGAAGATTCTGCCCCACTGTTACAAATAGGGCAAACTATCGAGTCAATTTCAATACCGCGACGAGATATATTCATTCTAGTGGGCAGGCCATCCATTTTTATTTTCCAAGCCATGATGTTCACCTTAAGAGGCACAGATTTAACCCATCTCGTAGCCGATTGAATAACAGGAAAACAATCAGCATCAATCACTTACCGAATAGACTTCACTGAAAACTCCCCTGAATTTTCAAGCGACCAAACGTACCTGTCAACAGCAGATGAGAGGGTAATCGTGCTAACCAACCTGGAGAGATTGTCGAGTTGAAATTCTTCCACACCACTTACTAGAGAAATCACCCCTTTTATTGCAACCTTGTTTCTTCCTTTTAGTTCTTTATATTTGCACGCTCGTCGAGATTATAGAATCTTGTTTTGCTTACAACAATTCCATCGCAGTTTAAATACATATGAAGAGAATAGATTCATATCTTATATATATTATATGAGCTTGAGGATAATTACTATTTTTTTTCTTTTGATTTACCTGTTAACCGATTGGAAGGAGCGTGCAGAGAGAACGTCGGTTTCAGGATGGGGCGTGAAGTAGGGAGGATGGGAACGCCGGTGGTGTTGCCTTAATTGAGAGGTTGATGTAGATGTGTGGATTGAAGGTTTTAATATATAGGAAATGGATAGGAGAATGAGTGTATTATATATGTTTTTTAGGTGGTTTTAATGTCCTAATGGGGAAATGAGTTGGCACATTTTGCACCTTTCACATTAAGGAATCCTTTTGTAATAAGGTTATAAGAAAGAAACAAGCTAAAAAAAACTGAGTGGAAAAGTGGAATTTGTTATCAAAAAAGCCATAAGAAAAAGTAAACAAGCAAAATATTATTATCAACCATAAGACCTATTTTAAAGCGTGATCTCATATTGATTACGACCCTATTCCGATCGATTTTTCCATACTGGTTTGAGATTGGAAGGTTTTTGATAAGTTCGTTGAATGAAAATTGAATAATCTAACGTGTACAATTCTAATGCTATGACAAAATTAATGATTAAGTTGAAGCTCCTTAAAGAGAAGATTCGTACGTGGGTCAAAGTTAATAAGGATAATACCAAGAAACATAAGCAGGGCCTAAAAGAAGAGCTTATCAATATAGATATATTGTTAGATATTGGGGAAGGAAACTCGGATACTATTAACAAATGCACAGAGCTCTCTAAATCGTTACAGGAGTTAAACAAGCTGGATTCATTAGAGTTGGCTCAAAAAACCAAGATCAAATAGGCGATTGAAGGGGACGAGAATTCTAAGTACTTTCATGGAGTTCTTAATAAACATCGAAGTCAAATGGCTATCCGAGGTATCTTGGTAGAAGGTGTTTGGATTGAATCTCCTAACTTGGTAGAAAGGTGAATATAAATTGACTCTTATTCCCTAATCGTTTTGATAAACCGGTAGATTCTCGTTTACATATTGATGCAGAATTTCCAAACAAATTCAGTTTTGAGCAGCAGACTGATTTGGAAATTAATATCACCCAAGATGAAATTAAGAAGGCGGTTTGGGATTGTGGGGTTGATAAATCCCCAGGTCCTGATGGCTTTTCCTTTGATTTTTTTCGTCGATATTGGTCTCTTTTGGAAAACGATGTAGTGGAGGCTGTTTTATACTTCTTCACTTATGGGAAATTTTCTAAAGGCGGTAACTCTTCCTTTATTGCTTTAATCCCTAAAACTAGTGACGGTTATTGGGGATCTTGAGGATTGATGTTCAATCACTTCGTGGCAAAATCGACAAATTTAAGATGACCATCAATTTAAATTGAGCTATATTCAACGGTTGTAAGAAGAAAAAGAAACAAACCTTGATTTTTTTATGGTTGATTTTTGAGAAGGCTTACGAACTCGGTTCCGTTGGGACTACTTAGATGATGTTTTTAAGAAATTTTGGCTTACGGTTACAAGTGGTGTGGTTGGATACATAGTAGTCTTTATTCCTCAAAAGGATAGGTTATTGTAAACTGGTATTCAACTAAGCGAGAGCGTTTTCATAGAGGCCATAACAAGGTGATCCTAATTCTCCCTTTTTTGTTCCTTTTAATCAATGTAAAGCCTCCCATAATCGTCGGTTCAAAAGATGTGGATCCGGTATCTTAGAGGTATTAATATTTGCCTTTCTCTTCAATTGTCTCATCTTTTTTATGCGGATGACGCCATCTTTATGGGACATTGGAGTGATTCCAATATAGATACTATTATTTATGCGCTAGAGTGTTTTTATCATGCTTCGGGCTTACGTATAAATATGAATAAAAGCAAACTCATGGGGATCTCGTGACCTAGCGATAGAGGTGGGAACAGCTGCTAGAAAATAGTGTCCTATCTTATGCTCCTTTTTCTTACTTAGGTTCGAAAGTGGGCTGTTTAATGTCGCGGGTTCAATCTTGGAACAAGATTATTAGTAAGCTTACTTCTCGTTTATCTAAATGGAAGATGAAGATGTTATCTATTGGGGGTAGACTAACGCTCCTCAAATCTGTTTTAGGGTCGATGCCTATTTTGTCATATGTCGTTATTCAAAGTTCCTTCAAGGGTTCTTCAAAAAATGGAACCTGTTAGATGTTATTTTTTCAATGGAGCAGATCTCAATGGTAAGAAACAGATATGGGTTAAATGGAACAAAGTGTTAGCTTCTAAAGACAATGGTGGTCTTGGTGTGTTAAGTTTTTTCGCGTTAAATAGAGCTCTTTTGTTTAAATGAGTGTGGCGATTTCGTACTCAACAATCTTCTCTTTGGGCCAATGGGGTTGAACCCTTTATATCTAGCATACTAGAATCCTGGGTAAAAAGGTGGGCTAGAAGAAAAATTGCTCATTCATACGTCACGTGTCAAACCAAGTGGGCCATGTTTTCAGATAGATCACACATTTTTTCTTTTTTTCTTTTTAAAATAATTTTTTTTTATTTTTATTAATTTATCAAATTATAAATAATCATTTATATATTTTATAATATATTTTATCTCTCCTGCATCAAATCAAAATCAAAATCCTAAGAGTGCTCGGTATCATCACGGTGTTGGGTGCCAAACCAACGCCATGCCCGACGTTACGATACCGGCGTTTCGCCGTTGCCAACGTCGTGGGTCACTGCGTCAACGTATCAACGCAGCCCAATTTGAAAAAAAAACTTATTTTTTTTAAAAACAAGCCTTTAACGGCTAGTTTTTGTATTTTGAAATTTTTTTTGAAAAAACCCTAGCAACGGCTAGTTTTTGTAATGTTTACTTTTTTTTTTAATATTTAAAAATTAGCCAACGGCTAGTTAACACCGACGAGCTATTCGGTGCCGATCCAAGACCTCGTCCCCCGGTAAACAACGCCCCGGAAAAAAAACCAAATATGACACATCGGCGAGCACCAGGGGAAGTAACTCGTCGTCCAAATTCGGTGTGTTTATGTCTCACGAGCTTCGTCTCAAACGGGAAACCGCCGAAAAGGCGTTTGAGGCGTCGAAAGATAAAGACCGGACGATTACGCGTTTGGAAGAGTTGCAATTTCTCGCCCTTAGCATGAAGGATTTATCTCCCGACGACGCGTATTGGATCAACTTGCAAAAAAAACAAATCAAAGACAAGTTATGCGCGCAAATGCCGAGGGATTCGAACAACCAAACCGACGACTCCGACGAGTAGTTTTTTTTATTAATTTCGAATGTTTTTTTAATTTCCGTATTTTTTTTAATTTACGAATGTATTTTTTTTATTTAGTATTGTAATTTTTATTTTTAATGAATGAAATGAATTTAGTTATTTTTAAAATTGAGGGGAAAAAAATAGTGGGTCCCAAAAAGTGGTGTTATGGTTACCTGGGTTTTTTTTTAGTGTTGATGTTATGGTGTTAAAGCTGACGTGACACCCAAAAAATGATGTTATGGTGTTATGACACCTGATGCTCTAAACCCAATTTTAAATCCAATTCCAAATCCTAATTCTAAACCCAACTACAAACAAAATGGGCCCTTAAAATAGATTCACCGTCTGTTTCCCAGTTTACAACGTACAAAGCTGTTGTACAGTCGGACCTGACAAACTTGCCTGAAAAATCACGGAAGCAGTCGTACATTTCTGATCGAAAGGATTGCTAGAACTTGGTTTCTATAGAGCTGCATATTTAGTTGTGTCTAAAACGAATGAGACTATGCCTCTATTTATATTGAAGAAGTTGTCTTATTTTTCAAGATAAATAACTGCCCAACTTAAGCAAATCTTTTATTAACAAAAAAAGATTTGCATATCTTTTAATAACACAAAATATTCTGTACAAACTTATTTGATAAGTTTAAATTTATTCCTAAAATAGATTTCCAGATTTTGTGTTTCACGTGTCCCACTTTGAGACACGATATCTCATTCATATTATCTCCATAAATATATTTAATATATACTATTTTTCCAACAATCCCCCACATGAATGAAATCGGTCGAAAACACACGAAAGTTTTGGCGAAATTTCTGCGGTTGAGTCCTGCATAGGATAGGTAGGTGTGACCCTTTGAACCTTCCATTGTGAGATGCACTTAGTCTCCTAGATCTGAGTAGACGCGATGTCCTTGAACTCAACATCTGTTTACGTAGACGACAATACACACTCACACAAGACTCTCCCTGACCTTGTCAAGTCCTCATAGTCGTGCTCGTTATGGTCATGAACACTAGCCTGGTTCTGCAAGAGCTCTTAGGAATTGCGCCCCCCACAATTCCCTTCAAAGCGACCCCACTTCTCTCTCACATAGGTGATTTCATCCTGAATCATTAAAATCATATGTTTTGCTATTTCAGCTTGAATCATTATGCTTTCTGATTTCATCCTGAATCATTGAAGCCATATGTTTAACCTCAACAAGTCACATTTGTTATAGGAATGGAATAGGATGTTACAATTTTAAGTAACACCCTATATTGACGTGACTTCCCCCACATTTCTATGATTAGGTTGTCCTATTGAACCCAGATCTTGGGATCTCCAGTCAACTGGGTTAGGTTTTCCTTCATAGAAACTCATTCCTTTAAGGGCTTTAGTCACATTCCTTTAGACGACTCTCTAACTAAACTCTCTGCTTAAGCCTTTCGTAAGCGGATCCGCGATGTTATCCATTGACTTTACGTAGTCAATCGTGATAACTCAATTGAGAGTAATTGTCGTACCAATAACCGTCTATGATGAATATGTCTCGACTTACCGTTTTACATTGTGATATGAGCTCTGTCAAAATTCAATTGACTATCACACTTTATAAACATGGCCGTTACCGGTTTACGCCATCTAGGTATGTCTTTTACGAATTAACGTAAATATCCAGCATATTCTATAAATTTATCTCAAATGATAAATTCACATTTCGTCATAGATTTAGCTATAAACGTCTTTTTGAAATACTTTTAAGATTTTCAGGACATAGCTTCCCACTTAGCGTAAGTACATCCGCTCTAGTGGATCTAGATTCTTTTAAGTAAGAATCCAAATTTGCATTACTCTATCATTTGATAGCAGCCGAATATCTTCCATAATGTAATTTCATAAGTATCATAGTACTTGTGTAATACTATTCCAATGAGCATTACTTGAATTACTGGTATACTTGACTTGGTTATAAATTCAAATCACACACGTCATTACACACATAAGATGCCTAATATTCTTTGAGTATTAAAAATGGGCAACACCTTTAGATTAAAAGATGTTATTGAATTCTAGCTAGGCCAGAATCCCCCACATTGAACCTCTCAAGAATATTGTCCTTATAATGTTTTTGACTTCAAAACAAATCCATATTGGTTCACATGACCTTAGTTCCAAGAACCATATTTGACAACTAATGAAGTTCATGTCAATCTTGACTCCAACATGTCATTAGTGGATTTTGTTTATTTTCTTATCACTTCTAGTGATAATTATACCATATATGTATAAACACATAAGTACATACATACATCCATTAATTTCGAATCCACATTCTTACATGATATGGTGAAATTTGATGTCCTTGTTTGGGAGCTTGCCTTAAGCCATATAATGACTTAACAAGCCTACAAACTTTGCTCTCTAATCTAGGAGCCACGAAACCCTCAGGTTGGTTCGTATATAGTACATTTTCTAAATCCCCGTTTAGAAATGTCATTTTCATATCCATTTGATGAACTTCCAATTTTCTTAATGCGGCAATAGCAAGTACCATTCTAATCGAGGTTATTCGCGTAACAGGCAAATAAGTATCAAAGAAATCTAGACCTTCGCGTTGTCTAAATCCTTTGACCACCAATCTTGCTATGTACTTGTCAATGGTGCCATCGGCTTTCATCTTATTCTTGAAGATCCATTTATAGCCTAGTGGTTTACAACCCGAAAGTAAACCCACGAGCTCCCAAGTATGTTTTTTGTAAAATAGAATCTATTTCACTTTTAATGGCTTCTTTCCATTGAGCCATTCCGAGGAAGTTACCGCTTTTCGATAAGAAGTAGGTTCATTTTCTACCATAAAAGAAACAAATCGGGTCCAAACGATTTCTCGGTTCTTGCCCTTTTGCTTCTTCTAGGTTCAACCTCTTCTTCCTTGGGTTGATCTTGTCTCTCATCTTGGAGATCATAATCATCTCATTGTCTCTGATCTTGGACAACTTCGTCATCTATTCTAGATGATCTTCTAATGTCCTTCGTTAACAAGGAAATATATTTTCGAAGAAGGAAGCACTTCTTTATTCCATTATCGTGTCTTTGTGTATATCAACAAACACAACGAAACCATAAGCACTACTGTTATGAGCATATACTAAGAATATGCAATTCACAGTTTCAGGTCAAAACTTTTGAACCTTGGGGTTCAATATGGATATCTTAGCTAGATATCCCCCCACATTTGTAAATACTTATAAGATAATCTTCTTCTCATACATAGTTCATAAGAACTATCTTATTTTCTTTACAAAGGGTCTTATATAAAAGATAAGTAGCCGATATACTCGCTTTCCCCCCACATGCCATGGCTTAAACCAGGACTTAAGAACATGGCCTTAACAATATCCTCTAAGGCACGATTCTTTTCTTTTAACAATTCTCTTGTTGGAGTATCAAGAGCAATAAATTTATGTCTTATTCTATGTTTAGCGCATAAACTTAGAAATGGAAACACATATTTACCTCCGATATGACTTCGAACCACCTTGTTTTCGATAATTAGTTTATTCTCAACTTATTTATATAAACCGATCTTGTCTATATCCTTACTCTCAAATAAGTATAAATAGCAATATTTTTTACCTCCATCAAAATATATGATGAAGTACTCGCTATTTACTACCTTAGTAGGTATCAATTCCAAATCATATAAAACCATGTGAATCATATCAAGGGTTCAGTTATTTTCTGTTCAACCAACAGAAAAGACAATCTTATCAATTTGACTTTAACACAAGTTTTAATTTTGTAGTCCGTGTCAATACAAAAAGTGGGTATCCAATTTAGTTTAATTAGACAGCATATTGGGTTAAAATTTAAAACGTATCCAAGTCAGTCATGCCATATATTTAAAGAATCAAATAAGCTGAATTCGTACTCATTTTGCTAAAATGACCATTAGAAAATATATTTAGCTTAAACATTTTTAAAGACATAACTCGTACGGACTCAAATTATGTTATTCGTTAACTCAATTTTATTTGATTCAAATACGCGATGAAAGCCAAATTTCATTAAGCAACCGTCCAGACACAAAGATTCCTACGAATCTCCGGCACGTACACCGCGTTGGTTAACTTAGACTTTTTGCCAGATGTGAATCACATCTCTTTTTCCCTTGATAAAATCGTTCTCTCCATTCTGCATTGAAAGAGTTAATCAAACTCTTATCACCATATACATGACATGATACCAAAGTGCTAATCCACCATTATCTAAGGTCGGATTCCCTCATGGCCTCAGTTTTCATGTCATTCAGACCATATAACACATAGTTATGGCACATAAGGTTTCTGAATGCTTCAAAGCATCTACCGTACACGTAACTCGAGTATCAGTCTCCCTTTTAACAAGTTCAGGAGCAAATCCTTTAGATGTCACTCGTGACATTCCAAATATTTTGTTAATACGAGATCCCATGATTAGTTTGAAACTAATTTTGGTACTATTAACAACATGCTTAATCACAAGTGTTTCTTAACAAAATGATTTTAATGCGTCTTTTGTTTAAACACTAATGTTTTGTAAGATCCGTTATACAAAACCATTTTAAAAGAAGTCTTTGGATTAAAACAATTAAACAATATCACCTATTACATAATGTTTTAACAAAAACACATATGTAATATGATGTTGTCAATTTCCATTAAAAAGATCTTAATAGATCTATTTTACATGATCTATTTCTATACTAAAACTCAACAAGGTTTCAGTAGATCCATTCATCTAAAGAAACTCAACAAGGTTTCTATAGATCCATTCTTCTAAAGAAACTCAACAAGGTTTCAGTAGATCCATTCTACTTAAGAAACTCAACAAGGTTTCTATAAATATACGTCTAAACTTCAAATTTTCAAGAATTATATCTAGTTAATAATTAAACTCGACCCGGTTTAAAAATAAACTAGACAAGTCAAACAAACACTTTCACTAATTTAGTAAAAATTATGTATATAATCCGATATTTAATAATAACTTGTATAATTATCAATATCTTGTTTCAAAGAAATTCTTCTTGATTTTATCGAACACGTTACAGTTATCTAATAAAATAACAACTTGCATTTTATGAGATATGTTTGAAAGAAACTTCACTTGGTTCTAATAAATCTAAATTCGTCATGATTTGCAACCATGTCAGTAGCTAGTGCACCAATTACTTTTACAAGATTCACTAGGGTTACACTTGTGTTACCTCGTTGTGGTCAACACCTTACCAAACACATAAAAATATTCCACTTAATACAAACATACCTCATAATATACCTCATACAAACTCACAAGCAAAAATATAAAAGTGCATTTCGTTAGGTGGTGCAGACAACACGAGTCTATTTCTGTCATTGGCGAGTGGTCGTTGGAGGGGTGGTAATGGTCACCACAAGTGGTGCTGGTTCCACGACAGGTGGTCTAAGCCACCATAACAACCGGTCTTTAAGGGTATTAGAATCACTTGTAAGAGGGGTATAAAATTGAGGGCGAGTATGGAGTGTTTTGGTGTGGTTTTTGTTAAAAACGAAACTGTCTCCATATTTTGCTGTTTTTACAAAATGAAAACCACAGCCTTGGTTTTTCCAGTTTTGGTTTTTGACGGTTTGATTTAGTTTTTACAGTTTATTCAATTTGCGATGCGATTCATGACCTAGTATAAATAACCTCTTCATAAAAAACTTCAAAGAAAGGAAGATTTACGTTTATATCCTTCCAAATTTTAACAATTACATCAATATCCTTACAAAATTTAAAATTACTTCAATATCCTTTTAAAACTTTATAATACACATGTATATCCAAAAACACATTTTCTTCATATTTTAATGGATATAATATCAAATGCCTATTTATCAAATTTATCTAGTACATTAAATTACCTCTTTACCATTATCCTCTTATGTACAAAAGGTGGGATACCCGTTTCCACGCCGAGTCAGCCAAACCTGATTCCGACCCGGTTGCCACCCGCTCCGTTTTCAATCCAAACGACCCGGGTGGTTTTGCCTTTTTATTTTGACCCGCTCTAGCTTTTATAACCGGTATCTTATGATCCATTCACCGCCCGATCCTTAATCACTCCGGTCATCTTTTTGTACCCGATTCCCAGTTTATCAAATAATCCCGAGTTTGCTCCACGTATCTTCCACATACACCCACACGTGTGTCTCTCTCCTCAATACCATAAACCATCTGGATCCTGTTTTATGGTTTGTGTTGGTTAAGCGACGGAGGTGGTAAGCATTTTCTATATCTTTTCAATTGTATGTAATTGATTTTACTACTTTGATACTATGGGTTTACTGTAAAATGAAACCTCCGTTGAATTAAGTATGTTTACTATAAAATTATGATTTTATGTGTGTTTGAAAAGGGTATGTGTGTATGATTCTTGATAAAGGGTATTGAATTCAAATCCTAATTCCTTAACTCAGTTTGCCTACTATCAGTGTTTGGATGGAT
>BQNB010077304.1:0-30887 GCA_026074375.1 Tanacetum coccineum | reverse complement strand
AATATTATATTTTGGTGTTTGACCAAACTTGTGAATTTTATTTGTAAATTAAAGACAATGTTTTTATATTTTTGATTTTCTTTTTTTTTTCTTTTTTGGATTTTTTAAATGATAATTATACTAAAAGAAAATGAAAATATTTTTGTACTTTTTATATTTTTATATTCACAGTTTTAAACACAAATACCAAACGTAACGATAGACGTTTTCACAGCCTCCCCGGCAACGGCGCCAAAAATTGATCCGTCCAAACTACACCTTAAAATATATATAATATAATAAAATATAAAATATATATAGTAAGTGTACTCTGAGACAGAATCAATGATACCGAGAAGTAGTATAGAGCTTTCCCGGGTCGTAAATCCCCAACGAGGCTGGACTGGTAAATCGATACGATCGAAGATTTGAGTTTGAATGAAGGAATTGGATTTGAGAGTGCAGGAAGTTAAATTAAACAATAATAAACAAAAACGTTTAAGAAAAACCTAGAAATTACGAAATTAAACTAGAAAACGAGAGCCCGAATCCCGAACAAAGGGGGAAAAACCTAAAATCTTTAAAAATAACCCTACGAAGAAATTTTTGCTTCTAAACTACTCTAGGGATCAAATAACGAAGAATGAAAAAGACTAGACCGAAAACGGAGTTCGTTTGACCCAAAAACGAGTCAAAACAAAATCCCGCACCCGGACCGTTCTTTAAAAAGTAAAAAGTTGTAAAAATGACCCTACGAAAATTTTTATATTTTTCCTACAAACTAGATGACAAAAGAAAATTTTCTAAAAAAGCAAAATATTTTTTTGATAATTTTTGTATTTTTTATGAATTAAATAAACTTTTAACTAAATTAAATTATAAAAAATATTAAACGATTACGAAAAATTCTGAAAAATTTACAAAAAATACTAGACACTATGACAATCCCACGAAAAATAAGAAAACACAAGCTTGCTTGAGAAATAAGCCCGTAATAAGCTGTTTCAGCTTATTAAGCTTAAAGGGCAAAACCCCTTTAAATACCACTGCCCTTGAGTCTATAACGAAAAAGACCCAAGGGCGCAGTGGTAGAGTGTGTATGGAAAGGGGGATGTATCGCTTGGTCCCGGGTTCGAGTCTTGCTCACCCGGACCAAGTGTCTTCCCCTTTTTTTTCGAAAACTCAAAGAAGCAAAGTTGTTAAGCTCGTGGGGCTTAACAACTTTGTCAACTAGAGCTTTTTATGAAAAGCAAAGAATAAGCTTAAAAATAAGCTTAAACTTGACAGAAATGCTTAAATGGCTAAAAAGCAAGAAAAATGCTAAGTCTATTTTGGACTTAAGGTCGAATTAAGCTAAGATAAAAACTAAAATAAGCTAAAGGGTCTAAACTAACCTAAATAAGCTAAAAAGAAAAGGAAAAGCTATACTAAATAAGCTGTTGGAAGCTTATCATGACAGAAAAGCTTAAACAAAGCTTAAGGGCTAAAAAGCTAAAATAGTTGAACAAATAAGCTAAGAAAAGAGTAAATAAGCTAAACAGCTATTTAAACTAACCTAAAATGCTATTAGGAAACAATTTGAGCTTATGGAATAAGCTCAATAAGCTAAAATCAAAAAATAAGCAATCCCTCAGCCTAAGAGACTCAAAAACAGTCAAATGGCATGTTTGAGCTTAAAAATAAGTACACAAATGAGCCTTTTAAGAGCTGAAACTTAAGAGGCTTATAGAAGAGCCTATAAGCTCTTAAAATAAGCCAAAAACTTGGGCTTAATTGCTCTTAATGGCTGAGAAGAATAAACCTAAAGTCTCCCCTTTGCACCAGGGGAGCTTTAAGGCTAATTTTCAAGGGCTTATTTGACAGCTTATTTTAAGCTGTCAAATAAGCTCTAAAGACACAAATAAGCTCAAACAGATTGAGTGCTCTAGCTAAACAGCTTGTGCACCAATTTTGAGCTTTTAAAAAGCATAAAAACCTGCTGATTTTATTAAATGAAAAAGGGTCTTTGGGTTTTTAAAACTGCCACTAGCAAAGACTTGGTACTTTTTGACTCACAAAGTCAAAAGACCAAAGAGTGTGGCAGCTTGTTTTTAACACACAAAATACACACTTTTTTGACACTCCAAATTCAAACCACAAGTGCTTAATCAAATAAGCACTTGTGATATTTATAAAAATCTCACAGTTTCAAAGCAAGTTTATAAACCTTTGAAAAACAATTTTTCAACTAAAAAACTTTTAAAAACAGCTTTAAACTAGCTCAAAGATTATGCTTAAACTGACTAAGTTACCTTAACCCAAAGTCAAAACATTTTGACCCGTTTTTAGGCTTATGCCAAACACCCCTTTACTTTAAAACTGTCAAACTAAATTGCACTTAAAATCTAATTAAAAGTTAAAACAGCTTAAACTTTTTATCTACTTCTACTTATATTAACCTACTTAAACTATTTTAACAATAAAAGTCCTAGCTTATTAAGAAAAATAAGCTAGTTTCTCAGCTAGCTTATTACACCTAAGTGACAGTTTTGAAGGATAAAGTGATATTACACACAATTATGCAATGAGAACTTAAAACAGCTAAATAACAAGCCTAAACTAATGTGTTTACAAAGATTGAAAGCAAATAAGCTAAAGGTTTAAGCTAAAAATTAAGCTAAGTGAGAATTTAGAAATAAAACCTTGGATTTTTGTAGTCTCAGTCACAAAGCCACTCTTTCTGAGTGAGTGGCTTAAGATCATACTTAAATGGCTCCTTAGCCTCTAAACCTGAGCTTAAAAGCTCAATAAGCTCTTGGGAGCTTATTACCTCAATAGCTTCAAATTTTGAAATCAAAAGAGTCAATTATGAACTAAAATGGACAGAAAACAGTATGTAAGAGCTTATAACAAGTTTTAAACTGAATTAGAGCTTATTAACAAGAAAAAGCTCTAATGAGCTTATTGAGTAAAAAGAGCTTAATCTTTCATTAAAACTTAGAATTACAAGTACATAAAGAGAAGTTAACTTAAAAACACTTTAAACTTTAAAAATTACACTGAAAACTACTTAAAAAACTACACACTTTGCCATAATGGCTTTACAAAGCTTTTTATAGGAAAAACTAAGCTAGTGTCTTGCTTTCTTCTCTCTTGCTGTTGTGCTTGTTTGTAGACACACAAGAGGGTTGTGTTTGTTGTGTGAGAGGATCACAGCCTTTAATCTTGGCCCTTCAATCCTTCTTGGGTCATCTTGGTCGTCGAAGTAGGCTTAGGGAGTTGTGAGATTGCCAAGTTGGCAATCTTACAGCTGGGAAGGTTATTGTCCATGGGGTTGGTTGAGTTTATAGGGTAAAAGAAGCTTGGAAACCTGTGAGTGTGTGGGGAGTTGAAATGGCGGGAAAAATGTTTGTACGAAGGTTGGGGATGACAGGTACGGGTTTGGGTAAACGGCAAGTTTGGTCCTTGATGGTTTTACTTGTGTTTGCATCCGTCGTCCTTGATGTTATATAACTTTGGGGACTTGGCAAAACAAGTCCCCAAGAGTTATAGTGCAACTGCACCACACGTCCTTGGTTTGTTATAACTCCAAGGACTTGACAGTTTTAGTCCTTGGAGTGTAACTTTGCCTCCATGGCAGTTTTGGCCCTTCTCTTTTCTTTTCTCTTTTCTTCTTACAAATACAAGTTTAGGGTTTGGTAATTTTTACCCTCAAACTTATATTTCTTCACATGTTGACTTTTGGATTTGTCGGGGTTGACTTTGACTTTGACCAGTTGACTTTTCTGTTGACTTTTTGACTTGATTGACTTTTCGGCTTTGATTTGGCTTTGTCTTTCACAGTCTTTTCCATTCCGAGTCCGGTTTTGTCGTTTTGGCTTTGTTTTTCGTCTTTTTCTTAGTTATCCGTTCCTGCACAATACAATTAGCAGAACAAGCATATATTTGGCATTTTAAGTCCGTTTTTGGTTATTTCAGCTCGTTTTTAAAGGTAAAAGGTATGTGTAATTAAGCACATACCAAAATCCCCCATACTAAGGTATTGCCGTGTCCTCACGCAATGTTATGAAGTAAACATTTACGAAAACTAAGAATCTCAATCCCCCTCGACTAATAACTTTGAAAAGTAGCACAGCGTTCGTCAAGGGAAACTAAAGAATCAAAAGCTTCGACAAGTCCCGTTTTCACCATTTTTTATTTGTACACTAACTATCCCTAATATTTTTGGATTTTTCTTTTTCTTTTCTCGACTATCTGTTTGACTTCCTTTATTATATCAACATTGGGATCATAGAATGAGAAACGTCCATAGAATAATCTACGGATGTCCTGAATAGCCGTTTGCTTGTGGGCTAGACAATCCTTGGGACCCAGAAAGAGTTACTCCCATGGTGGATTGCAAACCATCTCAACTTATCGGTACATGAAACATCAGTCAGTTGAGAGACTCTATGATTTTAAGCAAATCATTAAAGCTATAGCAATTCATTCTGGTCCAAGACCTGGGAATTGAAACCAAAACTCAATTGATTCTAGCCTGATGGCCTGGTAATTGAGAACCATATGATGTTGCACCAAAAGATAATACCTTGAAGAGTATGCCACAAAATCATTTAATCAAAATAGATCACAGAGAGTCAAATTTGAAACCAGGTGATCTAAACCCAAAAGAATTTTACCAAAAACCAAGATTTACTCAAAAAACAAAAACTTCTTTTACAACAACTTTACAAATGATAAAGAGAACCAAAAGATGAACAGTAAGAAACAGCAAAAGATAGATTATGTACAAGAGAGTGACAGAGTACCAGAATTATGCAGATGGAAGACAAGCAGCAAGCCGATTTTTGATGAATGCAATTAGCTGCTCAGCATGTGTCATATCATTCCCTATACCAGTAATTTCAACTTCCAGTTTGTGCTTCAACATTTTCTTCATGGTTGAAGCTGAAAGAGGATAGGGTGTATCTGCAAACATATATAGGACCGTGCCAGAAAATGTCTCTAAGACATGAACACCAGAAAAAGGAAATAATCTCCAGCTACGGACAACCCAATCCTTTTGATCAGCCCAAACTTCTACACTAGAACCTCCTTCAACAGACTCAAACAAAACATGGAGATCTCCCCATAGCATCATTCCTGCACAGCTATAGGTTATGCTCATAGGCTTTACAACATGCCCATAAAGCTTAGACAAATCTTGCTATCAAGCAATAACAGAATCTCCCTTAATGATAAAGTACTTTGAAGACTTATCTGTGAAATATAGTGCATTAACATCACCCAAGCCAGTAGGAACAATTTCCCATGCAGCAAAGGCATGCCAATAATGAGGGTTGGTATCACCATCAGAATCATCAGAGTCATCATCACATAAAACTTTGATGAAGAATGTATCAGCAGCATTCAAATCTACTTCAGAGGATGACATCTTTCTTGAGCCAAGGGATTTCCTCCTGGTACTATATGTCTTAATACCAGCAGCAGAGGATTGATTTCTTGTTCTAGGACCAGATGTCCTGGTAACAGTAGGTGTAGCTGAAAAACCAATGGGTGTGTAGAGCAACAGATGTCCTGGTAACAGTAAGTGAATGCATTAGGTGAGTAGGAGGATTGAGCAAGAGAAGGCAGTATCAATAAATGGTGATTGGTGGACATCAGGTGTAACACCAGCAGATGATGGTCTTGAAGCAGCAGGAACAGAAGTCTTTTGATGTTCAGTGGATTTAGACTTCTTTGAATCAGGTTGTTCTATATCTGCTCCTTGTCTTTTAAGAGACCTTCTTAGGTATTGTGTGTGCAGATTAGCAACAGCATGTCTGATCTTGTCAAACTCATCTTTGAGTTGATCATCAGAAAAGGATCTCACATGTTTCATTGTCCCAGCCAGTGTGAAGATGGTGGAGCTTATGTTTTTTAACAAAGGTTCACATATACTCTCTCTGTTGTGCAAAGTCATTGGCTTATTTCTCCTTATCTGGAACCTTTAAGCAGCAAACTTTCTTCCCTTTCAGCAATAAGAGCTACCAACCTCGCGGGCAAAGATGTCCTCATTTACGTCATGACCCAACAAATTAGCAGAAAGTCATTGTAGCATGAACCTGACCCATTTAACTCTTCCAATCACATCGTGAAATATTTTGCAGACTCCCAACACATCCTTTTGTCTTTTCTGCTTTAGCTCTCTCTTTTCTCTTGCGCAGCTCATCTGTTCTTCCTCATATAGTCTCCTAGCAGCTTCTGCTCCCAACCTGTCCTCCTCCCTCTTTCTGAATGATCTTTCTCTCACTAGAGGTTCTTCCTCCAACATAGGGGACTTTCCCTTGTCAGAAGGATCATCTAGTAGGACCAGTTATGACATCAGGATGAATAGCTTATCCCACCAGCAAAAGCACCAGAGGGAATGAAGGAACTAGGAGGAATATCATCCTCATTGGAACCACCAGTGGGAACAGCTGAATCATCAGCAGCAGTAGCAGCTGCCTTGGCCAGCTTAATGAGAGGATCAACATCCTTCTCTTCCTCTTCCTCTATGTTAGATTCTGTCATAACAAACTTCCTCTTTCTCCCTTTTAGTTTATCCTCCAAGTCCCTTATTCTTTACCAATTTTGCAACAACTCCTTAAACACCAGCTTGTGCTATTTGATACAGATGCTTGAGAATCAATTTTCTTGCATAAGAAATTCACAGAGACCACAAAGAGCTGTTAGTTTATTAGGGCCTCACACCTCCTGAGGTGTACCTGCAGGTGAGCTTCAGTGGACCTTGAGGTGAGATATCAAAGGAAACCTCCAAATACATCATCTTCCAAATGTTGTGGAAGTGAATTGTTTAGTCTTCGCGAGCGTGCATGAGGTTTGGAAGAGATGTAGGGTTTAGATCTGAAACAAGAGGATCGCTGCTCCATATACTCTTATGCACTAGCAGGAATGGTGGTTGGTCTAGGGTGGTGAGGATGAGCCTGAGTCATGATGAGTGGTGAGGTTCAGTCAAAGTCTCAGGGACTGAGTGGAATAGTTGTTCAAGCCTCACCTGAACTTTACCCGCTATACAAGTTGAGCAGGAGAAGCATTGTTGCCAAGAGTGGCATAGGACCTATGAAAATTGAGCCACTGTTAGCAAACATTTACCTGGTTTACTAAAAAGCATATACTGAGTTTTGAATCCTATTTTCAAAAGTTTAATATCATTGTAGAAATCTAGGAAACATCAAAAACCTTTTTAGGATTGGTAGATGTGTTAAACCCATCTCCTTTAAAAATAAGCTTGACCATTTAAACTTCCTTCCTCAGTTAAACATATAAGAGAAAAAAAAAAAGAAAATATTTTTTAAATAAAAAAAAAAAAAAAAAAAAAAAAAAAAAAAAATTGTGTGTGTGTGGGGTTTTTATTTTGTTGCACACACGTGTTTCTTTAAGTATTGAAAATGTTATCCAAAATGTTCCAGCTACCGACTTGGTGATGAACAATGATGATTGTGTGGACAATGAACCTCCATTGAGTGAGAACTTTTTCTTTTGGAGGTCCGATTTCCCTTTCAGTAGGATAAACAATATTATACATCCTAAATAAATGTCAGCAGATGGTATAGTCCCTCAACCCCCAATTCAGCATCTAGTTGAAGTTGACTCTGAACCAGTGATTCAGTGATTGTATAAGGGTTCTATCAAATGTTGGCTATTACACGGGTGGCCTCCTCAAATGTTTCTCCAAGGGAGGCAGTTTGACCAAAATTGTTTTTGACCAAAGAGTCAATATATGATTGGGTCCATGGCTAATGGCATGCGCCTGATATTTGAACTCCTAAAAAATCAAAAACCTGATGATAGACTGCACTCCCTTTAGGTTTCTCCAAGAACACCCCCAACCTTTATTGTGTTCATCGACACGAATTTAGATCGGCATTTATATGATGATAACAAGAATTCGATTGAGTGTTGGTACTGGTGTGGAAGGAGAGTTACTACTGGTTGTTTGCTAGTAGGAACTGATTTTTCCAAAGAGAGAGAGAGGTGTGAGAAAAAGGGCAGTAAAAATTAGGGTTTTGAGTTAGTATGAGTCGAATAAGTGAGAGAGACGCGATAGTACTTATCCCTAAAAAGAAGGACCCTTTGATTGAATTAATATCCTTAATGGTTCCTCACCTATAACATTTAATATTAGAGTAAAACTCAATTTAAGTTATGCTAAAAAGAAAATTCAACTCGAATCAAACTACAAAACCACAGGAAATTGTTCTACAGTAGGAACATTTAAAGCACCAGTAGGAGCTCCCTCACCAAATAGACAAACACTCAACCAACAGAATGAATATGTATCATCAGAATAATGCCAGGAGAGCGCTTTTCTTCATGCAAAAACCCACACTATTAACCATTATCTTGCAAAATCTTAGACCATTAACACCGAAAACATATATACATGGAAAACTTGACTAGCATAAAACAAACTAAAGCTATCAGTGAAAACATGAAAAACTAAACCAGAAAGAAAAAATTAAGTGGAAAAAATTAAAAAGTAAAAACCACTACTTAGAAGAAATTTATATAATTAAAAGTCTCCACACCCTTGGACCCAAATCCCTCCCCCATAAACCATAGGTGCAGCTAGGAATGTTAAGCAATCCCAATGTAGAACCACAAATGAAGAAATCTAGGTCCATCCAATGCCTTGGTTAACAAATCAGCCACATTTTGCATCGGTGTGAATCTTGAACCACCTTGAATAAGATTTTCCTACATTTGCATCTCGCCATAAAGTGGTGCCTAATTTCTATATGACTTTGTTCTGTGTGAAAAACAGATTTTAACTATGCAGATGGTTACTTTGATTATCAATAAAAAATAGTGTTCATAAAATTAAACCCATAAACAAGCAATTGATTTTGGAATCCAAAGTACCTGACCACCACAGTTACAGCAGCAACATATCTGCTTCACAAGTTGAAGAAGTAGCAACTAGGGGTTTTACTTTTACAACTGCCATAGAGATCATCTCCAGCCTAAGAATTGACATCCCACCAGTTGTGGATTTTTCTATCACCATGAGACCCAGCTAGTCACTGTCACTGTAGCATCCAAAACAAAGGGTGAATCTCTGGCTACCAAAGGCACTAATTTTGGTTGGCCTTTAAGATACTTAAAGATTTTCTTTGCTGGCATTCAAGTTGGAAGTCAATGGGGAACCAGGTGCTAGAACACCACTCACTGCAACTGAATATCCTGGATCTGGCTTGAAGCTGTCACAATTACTGAGGGAACCTATCATAGGATCTGTATAAGTGAACATAACAGCATCATCAGGTTATCTTGGATTTTGGATTGGAAGCTTCAAAGGGTGTTGTTGTAGGTCTCACACTTTCCATATCAAATTTCTTAAGTCATTTCCTTGACTACTATCTTGGCTGATAAAAAATCCATCAGGCTTTCTGTTTCGACTTGAAGCCTAAGAAAAATGTTAACCTCACCCATATCACACTCCGTCACTATCTCAAATTCTCCTTTCATCAAGACCTTAAACTCATCACACCAGGCCTTGTTGTAGACGCAAAAATCATGTCATTCACATAGACCTGAACAAAGTAAAGATAACCCTGTAGATATCTTCTTAATGAAGAGAGTTTTGTCTATTGTACCTCTTCTGTAATTATGCTTTAACAGAAAAGTAGATAATCTTGCATACCAGGCCCTTGGTGCTTGATGAAGACCATTTTCACAACTCTGTAAACATGCTTAAGGAATAGATCTTCAAATCCTTAGGTTTGAGTAACATAAATTCTTCTTCAATTTTCCCCCAAAAGCACTCTTCACATCCATTTGATATACCATAAATCCCATATATAAGGCAAATGCTAGGAATAGTCTAATAGCTTCAATTCTCGCAACTGGAGCAAAGACCTCATCATAGTCAATGCCCTCCTATTGCCTATGACCTTGAGCCACTAGTCTGGCTTTATTCCTGACTACTATACCTTTGGCATCTCTTTTGTTCTTCAGAATCCATTTAGTCCTAATAGCAAATTTTCCATCTGGTAGAGGGACAAGCTGCCATACATTCTAATTAATAAACTGTTGCATATCCTCTTGTATAGCTTCAACCCAAGCAGGATCATTAAGAGCATGAGCAACACTGCTTGGTTCAAGTTGTGATAGAAAACAAGCAAACAGACAATGTAAATAGTCTGTGTGATTGTTCCTTTGTTGATCATGAACGTAGCTAACAAAAGCACTTGCACCAAATTTAGACTTCTTCAATGTACCTCTTATCTGAACAGGTGAAGTGAGATCTCCAAGTATCTGTGTTTGAGGATGAATAGTGTTCACCCTCTTAGTAGGAACAAAATCAACAACTACACTTGGTGCTAAGTTGGTGACAGTACCACCAAAATCATCATCATATGAGGAGGAAGAGAAAATGCCAGTGTCAGGATGGTGGTGAATGTCCTCCATTTCTGAAGATGAGGACATGGAATTTGCAAGGTCAGAGGGAGAAGGATATCTGGTAGAATGTGCACTTGAGCCCAATGAGTGACCAGGAGGAAGTGTTGTTGCATCAGTATGAACAGGTGTAAAAACAGGAGTAGAGGTTTCAGTAGGACCACAAGAAACACCAGCAGCAGAATCAATCTTACCAGCAGGAACCCTATTCCTACTGGCTGCAAGATCAGCTTGACTCCGATGCTTCTCAGCTGTAGCATTAGCTTCATATGCTTGTTTTTGAAGCCTAGCAAGTTCCTCTGCATAATCTGAACTGCTCTCCACCATTTTAGAAGCTTCAAGAACCTTAGGACCTGAAAAAGAGTTAGAAGGAAAAAAAGGAACAACAATTACTTGTTCATCACACTCCGAATCTAAATCATCTTGTATACCTGCATGTATGTTAGTATCTTGAGTACCTGCAGGTTGATTAGTTTTGTAACGAGTATAACCTAAAGAATCAGTCAAAATACCACTCATGACCCAAACCCTGAACATTAGGTTTATCTTCAAGATATCTCAGATTAAGTGTTTCTTCTATCTTTTTTCTGGATAAATTGTAGACCCTATAAGCCTTACTATGAGCAGCATACCCAACAATAAAACCTTCATCAGAATTTCCCTCAAATTTTCCCAAGTGGTCACTGGTGTTAAGATTAAATGGAACCTGCGTTATAACTCTGACATATTTTACTAAATTGAATGTGACATTTTTATAAAACGTCACGCATTTTGTTGGTCGTTTTATTAATAACTTGTAGTTTTTGTGCCCCTGAAGTAGCACACCGAACATTACCATTCCGCTAAGCTTGTACCAAAATTTTAGGGGTGTTACAGATGGTATCAGAGCCAGAATCATAGAGAACTAGGTCGTTTTAAAAAACCTAGACTATGACCATGTTTTTCAACAATAGAGTCTCTCCTTGTTTTAATCCGATAGTCCGCACGCCAAGCAGCTGCACCCAAGTAACTTATATGCTCTCTTTTTCATCCCTATTGCTATTACATGAATAATGATTATAAAACACTTGGTTATAATTTCGCTCTCTTACGTCTATCTTATGACGGTCCTACTTATTTACCTAAATCATCCGTTATATAAATATGACATGTTTTTGATTTTCGTGTACTTCCTGATTTCTCCTCATGTTTACTCCTTGAGCGTCAATACTGGTATTAATATAAGGATTCAATACTTAAGGGTTAATTTTCTTCTGATCTCTATGATTAACTTCAACCATTTAACTCGACTTTACCTATATTCCCTTTTGATGATATCGAAAATCGGCATATTTGAAAATTCTAGCTATTTAATTACCATTCGACTCCGAGTTGAAACACTCTTCTTATGATTTGAATCACATATGTTGTTTCCTAATCCATCGTTTTGAAGTCTTCCACTTGATGGGAGTACGACAATTAACTTGTCACCTCATACGTGTCCATCTTGGAGAACCTCCTTTAATAACACAACTCTTTTACGCCCAATTTGTTGATTGAGTGAATTCTTTACGTTCATTTTTTGAACTACATCTTGCTTATATTCTGCTTCGTTCGGATATTCTTTATATTGCAATGATCTATCGCTTTAACAAACTAACTCGATGTCAACCTCTATAAACCATTTTTGTTTCACCCTAATGATCTACTTCACTGATCACTATATGATTACTATCGCTTACACAATCTGTATCTTTTATACATCCTACTATTTTGACGAAAATGAGCGCATGTGCAATCGTGGCCCCTCAAATATAACAGCCTAGTCACCAATGTATATTTGTGACATATAGGCTGACTACACTATCATTCAAGAAAAACCATGTCATGTAAAGATAGTCCACCATAAAAACCTACACAATCTTCACAACACAATTTCCGGAGAAATTTCCGAGCATCCCCTTCTCTAAACCCGTTCCTTTCTTCAGGTGTTGCAACCTGAGCCTTGAGGACAAGTCTCTTCTAACCGGAGGATGACAGCGAGAACATTCCGTATTATTCAGGGCCATTTTATTACGTCGTTCATTTTGTATTTTCACTATTTATTTTTTTTCTTTTATCGTACGCGGTTACTTTTTATTTTAATAGTTAAAGTTAAATCGCGTAAGTTAAAAATCAACAATTAAAACAAACGGACACCAAACAAATTAAAGTTTTCATCAAACAAGCAATATATTATTTTTACGAAAGTAATAATTAAACCTTTTTTATAATTTTATTTTATTGGTTGCGTAAAACGTTTACGTTTCGCAATTTAATACATTTAGGCATACCCGGAAGCACCAAAACTTTTCTACGCTTCAACAAATACACACTTTTATACCCAATACTCAAAATTTATATAATTCTCTTATCTATATACATGTATGGACGTTTATAGAGATGGAAATATCAAAAAGATATATTATTTTGAAAACACCTTCCTCTATATCATGAAATGCTCTAGCACATTTAGAAACAAAAACCAAAGACTTCCCAATCTTCACCTCTCCATTGGAATCTCTTTGAACTTTGACATACTTCAATGGAAGCCTATGACTAGTCATTTGGAGGTATATAAATTACCTTGCTAATAAATAAACACATACATACCTCAATTGTTAAAGTGAAAACATACAAGAAACTCTCGTCTTTTCCCCTCCCTAGCTCACGGCCAAAACATCAAACACACACCCAATACTTACAAAATTTTTAATTAACACTATTTACACACATAACCTACATCATATCTACAACCAACCATGAAAGATTTGAAGTCCTTGGTTAAGTTTTCAAGAGGTTAATCCACGGTGTTGAAGCAAAAATAGGTTGTTTAAAATTAAGGTTTCTAATCTTACAAGCTTGGTTTAAAAATCTAAACAAGGGTTTAGATTATATTTCTCATCATCATTTATCACCCTACTAAGAGTTATCTATAGCCCTTATCTATTCATTTCATGATTTGTAATATAATATAATGTCTTATGTAGCAAAATCACCATTAGGATATATTTAACTTGTAAAATGGATTTATACTTGTAACCATGGTTTTATGGACTTTTACACATGTTATCTAGTTGTTAATATCATGTCATGATGGAAATACAAGTATTGTACCATGTTGGTTTATGTATAAAAGTATATGTACAAACTAGTTAACTAAAAGTTTACATAATGAGGTTATGATCAAATAAGTGTTAAGGACTTGTTACCATGAACAAATGGACAAAAATATGGACTATGGACCTTAATATATGTATGACATAGTATATTAAGTGACATGAAAGAATTGTGGTAAATATTGTAGTTAAAAAGTATATAAAAACAAGTTATGTAAATAAACTCAAAATGATATTTCGGGACTGTTTTGGCACGAAATTTTAAGCATGGATTTTATATTTTATAAAAATACTACATCTCATGACGATTCTAAAAAGGTAAGAAACTCGAAAAACCTACTTATAACGAAAAAGATACGTAATTTACGAGTTATACGATAATTAATACTTTTATAAAAATAATTTTATAAAAAGTTACTGTTTATCAGAGGTATTTATTTTTGAAAAACATCATAAATAAATAGAGCTTTTAAAAATGAAGACGTGCTCGAAAGAATCGCTAAAAACGAAGCAATAACGAATAAGATACGACATTTATGAGTTTTCGACAACTAAAACGATAAAAATAAATTAGGGTCTGGTGTGAACAGTAAAAGTTACTGTTCACCAGAAGGTCAAAAGTTCAAAAATGTAAATTTATGATAACTCGTCTTAATACGAAAGCGTGGGCATAAGAAACGTTAAAATCGGGCTTAAAACGCGAAAGTTATGCTAGTTTTACTAAAACAGTAATTATAAACGTTTTAACTTATTAAACACAATTTTACCAAAACAATTAGATGGTGATTGAGCTATATAGACCTATATGTGGTATTAATCAAAGTACTATATTACTAGGGAGTTTCATAATGAGGCCTCTTCGGGGTGGCGTATCGACGAGTTGTTGGATTTACGATTTAAAGTGTCCTAGCTCCTCATACGTTCACTACATGACCTCTTAATTATGATAGCCCGAACGATAGTATGATGAGCTATATGACCTATAAATAATCAAAGTGTTTAGTACTTATACGACCTATATTGGATTAGGTTGCCTTCAGATTCCTTCGTGACCATTTTTTTCATTGTCTCAAAATTAAAACAATAGTACTGTTTATCTCCTTCAACCTTTTCCCGCCAAAACCCAACCCCCCTCTTCCTGTCACTCTCACACCTTGGAAACCTCCTCACACCACTCCAAATCCATCACCATCTCCTCCCCCACACCCACAAGCTGCCAAGACAGCTTGGCAATCCTAAATGATGCTATTGGCTGTCAAAAACGAAGGGTCATGATGAACCAACTTGGGCAACAAGAAAAAAATTAATGGCCAAGATCATACTTTGTTTTACCTCACATACAAAGCACAAGAAACACAGGATTGAAGACTCTCTAGTTTAGGGTTTTAGTATAAAAGCCAATGTAAGAGCTAGTTAACCCTTTGTCGAATTTTTGAGTTATAAGGCAAAATCTTGTAATTTAAATCTCTGTACCCTTTAATATTGTCTTTTAATATATTGCAACTTTAAATTCCTGTTTTTAAAATCCTTGTCATTTATTTTTATGCAAGTTACTTGTTTTTCCTTAAATTCTTGTCTCCTAAAATCTGTTTATAAGCTCTTTTATAAGTGTTTAAGTCATCAAAAGCTCAAACAAAGCTTTGTTTCATTTCCTGTCAAGAAAAAAAAATTCAAAAAAAAAACCAAAAAAAACTCAAAAATCTCAAATATACAAAAAAAAAGAGAAAGAAGAAGTGGAAGCTTATTTGGTTTAGAGCTTGGGTAAGCACTTAGGGATTGGATTTTAAGCTTTTGAAAGCTTCTTTCACAGCCAAAAGCTAGGACTCTTTGTAAGTTCTTCTTTTTAAATTTTTGCTTAATTTTACTGTTCATCAGCTTATTAGTTGCTTATTCCTGTTTATCTGGCTTATTTATATGTGTTTTATGCTTATGTGTCCTTATTTGTTGCTTGTATGCCTCTTGATTTAGTTTCACTTAAATCTGCCTTCATATTGCTTGTTACTGTTTGATTCTTAGTTGCTTAATCCAGTGCTTATTTAGAGGTTCTTATCATTGCTTTTTGCTTATATTTCATTACTTGTTATTTGTTTTAAACCGTCTTTCCTTAAATCATAAAAAATCAGTTTTAAAAAGCAATTTTCATCACTTAAAGGGGTGTTTGGGATAAGTCTTTAAATGGGTCAAAATGGGTAATGGCACTGGTTTGGGTCACCAAGCTTACTCTAGCAAGTTTAATTAAACTTATTAAATGAATTCTTAACAGATTTTAAGGCTTAAATCTCATTTTTAAAGTTTCTTGTAGGTGTTTATTGAATCTGTGCATTTTATCTCTTTCAACTCAGCCTATTTTCTTAAGATTTGATTATTTGCTTGTTGATGTCATATCCACTCTTGTTTTCAAGTCTAAGATGCAGTGGAAGTAGTATGTATAAGTATGCTTTGTCTGTTAAAGTTAAGTAAAAATCTGTCATAGTTTTTCGATCATATTTTCCAAGTTTTAAGAGTCTAGTTTCATTAGTTAAAATAGATCAGTTAAAGTTGTTTTTGAAATCTGAGAGTTTGAGCATAAGCTCATTTTAAGCTAATCTAAATCTGTCTTAACTTGGTTTTCTTTTTAGAGCTTATTTGAAACTTATTTTTAAGCTGGCTTTCAAGCCTATTTTCTTTGACAAAACTCCCCTGGTGCTAGACAGTGTTTTTCAAACCAATTTTTTTTGGCTTATTTGTGATAATCAAAACAAGATATTGGCTTTTATAGAAAGCCTATAAGCTGTTTTATAAGCTTCATAAGCCACAGGCCTTAAGACACCCTCTAGTTAGCTTAATTTTAAGCTATAAGTAGGTGCATTGACTGTTTTGGCCTGCAGTTTAGGTTTAGAGCTTATTTTAGTGTTATGGCTTTTCTGTCTATTTTGTCTAGCTTATATTTATTCTCATTTGTTTATTAAGTTTAGGTGCTTATTGTTCTCAGCTTAGTTTACACTTTTACTAGCTTATTTAGCTTTAAAGTAGTAATAGCTAGCTTTTTAGTGCCTTAGTGTAGTATAGCTTAAGCTGCTTTGTTTTTGTGCTTATTTATCTGTTTTTCTTGCTATTTTTTTACTTCCTTGTGCTTATTAGTTAATGCTTATTGTCTGTACTGTCTTATTTGTCTTTTCATTTTGCTTAATTGTCATAAAAAAGGCCAAGAGTTTAGCTTAAAAAGCCTTTTGTCCACTCAAGCATTTCTGTCTGTTTTAATTAAGCTTTTCTGGCTTATTTATAAGCTTTCAAAATTAGTTGTAGTTATATAAAATGTTCACCTTAATGTGCTTAATTAGTTTGTATAAAAAGTTTAAAAAAAAGTTACTGTAGCAACCAAAAAAAAGAGAGAGCCAGGACTCGAACCTGCGACCTCTCTCTTAACAGCCCACACACTTAACCGTTCGCCCTTGGGTCTTTTTCAGTTACTAGTCCACATATTTAATTAATAAACCCACTTAGGCCATTTTGCTTATCAGCCCTTTTGGGCTTATTTACAGCTTATTGGGATAAGCTGTTGATACAAGCTTATTTTTCCTAGGACCATATTAGTGTTAGCTATTTTTCCTAATTTTTTCATAATTTTTAAAAATCGTTTAGTATTTTTTAGATTTAATTTTCATTAGAAACTTTAAAAATTCATAAAAAATACATAAAAAGTCAAAAAAATATAAATCTTTTTTTCAAAATTTTATTTTATCATTCTTAATCTAGGAAAATTATTTTCATTTTCGTAGGGTCATTTTTGCAAAATTCCATCTTTTAAAGAACGGGATTTAGCCCCGTTTTTGTTTTTTTCATTTTAAAGCTCGTTTTAACTCCGTTTTCAGTCTAGTCTTTTTCATTCTTCATTATTAGTCACCTAGAGTAGATTAGAAGTAAAAATTTCTTTGTAGGGTTAATTTTTAAGAATTTAGGTTTTTGACCCCTCGTTCGGGATTCCTGCTCTCGTTTTTCAGTTTAATCTCATAATTTTTAGGTTTTTCTCAATCATTTTTTCTTATTAGTGATTAATTTAGCTCTCTAAACTCCCAAATCATTAATACCATTCAAATTCCAACTTTCCGACTGTACCGATTTTCAAGCACAGCCTCGTTGGGGATAAACGACCCGGGAATATTCTATACTACTTCTCGGTTTCATTGATTATTTTTAGATTATACTTATTATATATATTTTATTATATATATTATATATATAAAGGTGTTAGTTTAAAAACGATTAATCAGTAGGTTAAAGTGGGTCAAAACAGGTTTAAAAACCATTGGGTCACTTAACCAACTTATACAAGCATTTTTAAATTGTCTTCAATCTGTTTTTCAAGGCTTTTAAGTTTAAAAGTTGTTTTTAAGTTTTTTTTACTAAGTGGTTGAATCTGTGGTAACAGAACAGGTTAACATTGCTTATTTGATTAGGACTTTCAAAACCATCTTTTAAGATTTGCTTTTGAGTTGTTATTGATGTTAAAATGCATTAGTTTAGCTGCCTTTTAGTTTACTTCTGTTTTAGTAAAAAACTGTCAATTTAGTTAAGGTGTCTTTTCTTTTAAAAAATAGCTTTTTCAATGTGCTTTTTCATGCTTATTCTTGATTTCAAAATACCTTTTGATTGTTGATACTTGTTCTTTGATGTTCAAAATTAATATGTTTTAAGGTTTTAAGTCCATAAGGATCCACTAAGGGGCTTAAAATTAAGCCCAAAAGTGCCCCTTTAGCTGTTTAAGTTAACAGTTTTGAGCTAATAAGCTCATTTGCTTATTTGAGTGATTCAGTTGTTTGAATTGCTTAAATTGTGTTTAGTTTTTGCTTATTAAGATAAGTTAAAGGGTTTGGTAGCTTATTTCAGTCTAAGTTTAGCTATAAAGTTTTGACTTAAACTGAAACTAGCAGTCTTAACTTTGCAGTTAATACTGCGATTTCAATTAGCTTTTATTGCTTATATTGTTTTTCAAACCTTCTTTTTCTATGCTGATTTAGAAGCACTTAGGATAAGCTTTAAATGCTCATATAAGCCTTAAGCCCACAAGGTTACCATCTTAGGAGTATAGAAATAATCCCTAAAAGTGGTCCATAGCTGTTCTGCAATATTTTCCCCCTTTGCCTTATTGCATTTTTTGCATTTCTATTTATTCTCTTGCTTTATTTGTTTATGAAACTTGCTTATTAAGTGTAGTTTCTTATCTGTTTTAGCTTATTCCTCATTTTTATTTGCTATTTGCCACTGAGAATTACTTAACATTTAGCATTAGGACTTATGACAAAAAGTAGAAACTGCGAACGGTTCTTATACACCATTTTTCTGTGCTTATTTTCCATTTTTGTAAAAAGTAGATTTTTTAAAGTTGGTTATTTTTGTGTGTTTAATAAGTTTGCAAAACCCAAAAAAAAGTTTTACTAAAAAGGGATGCCAAGGATTCGACCCCTAGACCTCCCTTATAGCACACACAAGTCTCACACTTAACACACACTAACCAATGGTACCAGTAGGACCATTTGGTCATACTTGGTACCATTTTATTTTTATACACATTTTTCCTGTTTTGCTTATCAGCCTTTAAGGGCTTATTTCTGGCTTATTTTTAAGCTGTTTTTCAAAACTTTTATTTTTCTTGCATTCTACATAGCTTAAACTATTTTCCAGCATTTTTCTAGATTTTTCCTATTTAAATTAGTATTTTTTTTATCAATTTTTCTTTTTAAAACTGTTTTTAATTCATAAACAATTATTAAAAAGTCAAAAAAATATAATTCTTTTTTTCAAAATTTTCTTTTATCAATTAGGACCTAGGAAAATTAAATTTGCACTCGTAGGGTTAATTTTGTAGAATTTGTATTTTTAAAGAACATGATTTGAGTCTCGTTCTCGTTTTTAGGTTTAAATCATTTTTAGCTTTCGGTTTTAGGTTTTCTTTAATCGTTTTTGCATTTTAATTGTAGAATTAGTAATCCAATCCAAAAATCTTAATCCATTCAATTCACGCGATCATAAATGTTCTCGATTTTCAATTCACACCTCGTTGAGAAACGACCCGGGGGATTTTTGATTTTCCTTTGGTCAAAAGGAATTTCTTTGAGTCTTTCGGAATACGTATACTATAATTGAATTATAATTATTGATTATTATTATATATTTATATATTTATATTATATTTATATTTAGTAAGAAGTCTTTGGTTATCAGTAAGCGGATTAGCTAACTTAGAAAAGTCCTCAATGAACCTACGGTAATATCTAGTCAATCCTAAGAACAAACAAACCTCAGATGGAGTTCTAGGGGCTTTCCAATTCTTAACAGCTCCAATCTTACTAGGGTCTACATGAATCCTATTGCCATTTATCAGATGCCCAAGAAACTGCACTTCTCTTAGCCAGAATTCACACTTAGAAAACTTAGCATACAGTTTCTCTTTCTTAAGCAATTCTAAGACTAGTCCTAAGTGGGCTTCATGCTCCTCCCAGGTCTTAGAGTAGATTAAGATATCGTCTACAAACACTATCACAAACTTATCGAGATAAGGCCTACAAACTTTGTTCATTAAATCCATGAATACCGCTGGTGCATTAGTAAGACCAAAGAGCATTACTGTGAACTCGAAATGTCTATAACGATTCCTAAACACGGTCTTTGGAATGTCATCGTCATGCACTGTAGGTACAGCCCTAGATAGATCTTTACGCCTGTTAAGGTTGTAGAGCACTTATGTAATCACAAGCAACTCTAAGAGAGACTCTAACAATTGAAACTATTGTTTACGCGGAATATAAACAACAGAGTTAAAGAATTACTAAAAATGATGATCCTCTATGGATCTTGTTTTGCTACATTATGCCACATAGGTTTATTAGACAATCCCAACTGTTGCTCATAAAAATCACAGTCTTTAATCAAATGAAATTTACTACCACAAACAAAGCATGTCTTAGAACCAGAAGACTTTCTTTTACAAAGACTCCTACTGTTTATTCCACTCTTATTACATAAATTCCTAGGAAGTTTTACATTCTCCTTAAAAGAAAAACTAGAATCATCATTGGTGGAACTTGGTTGTTGGTCAGGAGTCTCTGACACTGTCTTGAAATCAACTGAACTAGGGGCAGAGGTTAAGGGTTCATCGGGCTTGGAGCTTGAGGACTTGACACTTGAAATACAGGATGCAAAGCCAGTGGTCTCTGAGTCTTAGGACTTGTCACTGTTATCATAAAAGACAGAGTCATTAGATACATAGTTAGTTTCTAAATGATTATTAGACTTTGAAACATAGGTAACCTGTGTATCATCAAGGCCAGCCCTGTTGGAAGGAGGCATGAATGTTCCTGTTATAGGGGGAGGAACAACATGCATTCTAACAGCTTTGACAAACCTGTCATAGAGAGGTTTCTCTGCAACATCCATAGGGGATGAGTCAAAGATGCTAGGGGCAGAGAGATCAAACACCTCATCTGATCCAAAAGTGTCTCCAAATCCTAAACCAAATTTTGATCTAGAGGACATGGAGCTATGGATCAGTTTGTCCATGTTTTTGGAAGAGTCCTTTCATTTTGCATTGATGGTTCTTTCATTTTCTAGCTTAGCCTATAAGTCCTGTTTTTCCAAACTCATCTCAGCATTCACTTTTTTAGAATATTTCAATAGATTAGTTGTATTTTCTAATTCACTAGACAATACCCTAATCTTTTCTTCAAAGACCAATTGATTATTCTGAAGGATCTTTTTCTGTTTTTCCACAGTTTTAAGGGAACTTTTATATGCCTGGACTAGTATATAATTTTCATAATATTGTTCATTTAAATCAGAAAACTATTTTTAATGTTCATCATATAATTTTTTAAGATTATCATATGAACAACTAGTTACCATATTATATTTATTATTAACATGCTTTTTCTCTAGTTTAGCATTAAATTATCTAACTTCAGTTTCTGTCATATAAGTTACCTCATTATCAGGAGTTGATATAACACCCTGTGTTTTCAAGTCATTGACGACGTCGATAAATCCACAATGTACCTTTTGTATTGTACGCGTTTGCTCACTCTTTGTATTGAACTTCTACATTGTCAAATTCCTTTTTAAGTTCTGCATATAGATGTTCACAACCAAAAGGACAAGTATGTACCTGAGAAGAGATACCCATAAGGGCAAATTCAGCAGCAGCATTAGAAACATCATCAGCAACATCACCAGTAGCATCACCAGTAGCACTACCAGCAGCATCATCCTCAGCTCCAGCAATCATCCCATATACTTGAGCAGCACCATTTTCCACATCTTCACCTTCATGGTCTGACCAGTTTAACATTGAATCAACAGACAACAAGGCCTTTGGTTCTTCTGACTTATCCAGCTCCTTAAGTTTGAATGAAGAGTACCTTGCTTTAGAATCCAACTGTTTCCCTGTACATTCCCTAGCAAAGTGACCCAACTCTGAGCATTTATAGCATTTGACCTTCTTCTTGTCAAACCTTGCAGCATCCTTGTTATTAAACTTCATCTTTCTCCCAGCTTTCTTTTCAAATCTGTTAATCCTAACAGAGAGCATTGCCATTTGCCATTTGATGTCTAATTCCTCCAAATCCAATTTCCCAATCTGATCAAATCAAAACCATCATAAGTGAACTGCTGTATTGGACACTTTCCAGCAACAAAGAATGGAGAACATTTTCCAACACATTGCTAAGATAGGAGAAAGGAGCTAGATATGCATAAGAAAAGTGGATGAATGGGAATGATCAGGATATGTCATTTTACTTATTCTAGCAGCACTGATAAAAAGCTGAATGGGTAGGAAAGAACTACCTCTTGACTCATAACTTGAGCCAACCCGTTTACATCAAGAGAGTCCAATCAGTGCGGGATCCCGTTCACTGCGACTTAGAGGCGTATCTATCATCAGAGCACTCACGACCTCACGCATAGCTGTCTCAATCAATCTAACCAACTGCGACCATCTCTACAATTCTTCGTGTATGCTGCGCCCACTCGTCTGGTATTGGTACCAAGATATAGTCGGCAAGTCCTAACCTGTACAAATACTTCATGTGTTACACTCACGATCTCACTTACACGTACGAGAGAGCTACGAGTTCGCGTAGCTTACTGACTCAAATCAACAGTCACGATCTCGTGACAGCCGCGTCGACAACATACGATTCCCTCACAACGCCACATACATCTAGAATTATAGTCAGACCATGAGCATGGAGCGCACACTCCTCCGGCCAGACTCCTTATCCATCTCTGCTCGTTCTAGGATCTATAATTACACTAGCTGGCTCACTACTGCATCACTACTACTTACCTGCTTATCTAGGAGTCTTAGACACACTCACTGTGGGTTCACTCTGCACACTCTGATCTCACTTTTCTCAATCATCATCAAGTCACATCGTCTCCGCAACTACGACCATAAGCTCTTATCTCACCTCAGACCTCTCTTCAACTCAGCCACCACACATCTACTCACACCGCACTGCCTATTGCTCTCTATGAGGCGTGAGAGCGACACTGGACGCGAATTACAGCGGAATATTTCCACCTAGTGATACATCACACAACACAGTGTACTACATTCTATACTTTACTGGTTCTTCCCACTATTCGACGCATACACGTTAGGGTCATCCTCTTTAGTCAGAAGACACAGTTAGCACAGGACGTGTGTAGACATAGTCGGCCAGAAGAGCTATCTCTGACCATCTACTGCATGAACAGAGTACGCACAGGCTTATTTGATATATATCAACACACAGTTACAAATCTACAGCACAATGGTATTTACTTGAGGAACACACACGGAGCAGATTGATTAGAGATACGGTGACGGTCACAGATGAGGAGACGTGTAGGGGACACTATAGACATACGGACACTAGGTGTGAGTGACGGCACTGGGGAGCAATACGGCTAGAATGATAGATCTTGGGTAGGTGAGAAATAGTTATATAGAGGGGTGAGGATGAGATATATACTGGAGTTACACATGTAGTTTGACACAACACTGACAGTTTAGAGATTAGGTCACACAGTTTGGAGCAGAGAAGATTGCATGGATGGTGGATCCATCAGGTTAGTTCGGACATCACTCGAGATCACAGAGCGTTACACTTCTCTAGTGCGGTGCTTGAATGTGTGAGAGAGGGTTAATCTGTCAGAGAGAGATACTGGTCTATGAGTTAGAGGGGCGAGTTTGGCGAGGTACTTGATGTGAGGTAGGTAGTGTGTATATGGAGTGGCTCAGGAAGGGTTGACACTGGGGGGGACGACAGATACACATATGAATGTAAGTGAGGGTAGTATGAGTACATGTAGATAGTGGACAGGTGCTTGCACTACGAGAGAGAACCTGGGTATGGGGGCAAGTTGTATGAGGAGCATCACAGAGGACATAGTGGCTCTGTGTGATATGTGTGGTGGACAACAGTGTATAGGACTATGCGTCTGGTATAGACAGGCACATTAATTTATTATATGTGATGGGGGTGAGATATGTCTGTGGTTGATTAGACTTAGGGAAGGACATGGTGTTAGAGAATATTGTGGTGGAGGACAATGGGGAGATGTAGGGTTTTTTGGCGGTTTTTGTCTCTTGTGAGGAGGTATGTGGAGGTACAAGGGGGGCGGATGTAGATGGGGTTGGGGAGCGATGTGTTATTGATGAGGGAGTGAGCTGTGACGGGGTCTCTGGATTAGATGGAGGTGATCATACCTTATATGTGGACAGTAGCAGTGGAGTGTAGGTGTGTCTTCACATTGGTACACTGAGACGTCTACGGTGGCACGACGGTAATAAGTAGGGGTGGTGTATCACAATCACAGACAAGATACACACATGAATGTTTCAGTATAGACTTTGAGTGTTGTTTATCTGATTCAGTGGGGAGGTTGGGTGAGTTGGGGTGGTTCTATCTAATTGATGGGATTGTTCGATGTATATTCTGGGTCATATGCATAGGTGAGATAGTTTATTTGTGAAGTCAAGTTACTGTGTGGGTTTTACTTTGTTATATGTATGGAGGGGGATTTGTACGTCAGTTGGATGATTGGTGTGGGTGGGGGGGGGGATGTTTTTTGATTTTTTTGGTTTTTTTTTTTTTTATATTATGAATGAGTTCTGAGGGATTTTTTAAAGAAGGTCAAGGATATATGAGGTGTAATTTATATTGTTATTTGTGGGTTTTGTTTGGTGATTAATTTGTATTTTAGTGTGTTATATAGTAAGTAATAATTGGGGGGTTCAAAATAGCCCCGAAAAGTCATTGCTCCAATTAAATGAAGTCATCAAGATAAATTGACAGAAATAAAAATAGGAAAAAGAAAAAAAAAAAAAAATTATAAATGATGTATATTATAAAAAAAAATAAAACATGTAAACAAATAAAAAGAAAAAAAAAACGAACAATCACATACCATACGACCACCGCAACCCAACATAACTCACCTCACCCGAAACCCCACCTCGTAGGCCCGCCAACCACAAAACTGCCCACCCCCCACCAATCCACCCCCCCCCCCCCTCACATCAATCAAGGCCACCAACACACACCCCCCTAATCCCCCACCTGATGTCCACACCAAAACCACCTCGCCCTCTACAACCGGCTGCAAGCCGACACCGCCTGCCCCACACCCCACACTCACCCCACCTCCCCCCCCTCCGCCACCCTAAAAACCTCCACCCTCCACACTCTTCCCACACACAACCTCGCATCCGCAAAGTACCAGACCCCCCCCCCAATCAAAACCCCCCCTTACCCACCGCCACCCCCCCCCCCCAAACTTTCCCCGCCCCCTACTCCACCTCTCCCCGCACCCTCCCCACTCCACCCCACCACATTAACCCCCCAGACCATCCCCCGCCTGCCCTCCCCCACGCCCCCACACGCCTCACACCCCCTCGCCCCATCCCCACCCCCCACCCCCCCCACCCCGCCTAGAGCTCCCACCCAACAACCGCCCGTCCACCCGATCGCCACTATACAATACCACTTCTATAATCCCCCCACTCACCGCCCACCCCACGTACCCCAAGACCCCCCCACACCCCCCCTACCCACCCCTTACCACACCAACCAATATCAGATGACGCCGACCCACCATACAACCGATATATGCCCACCATTACTAACGCACCCGATCCATAATACATACCAATTCAAGAACACCATCAAAAAGCAACTCTCTCGAGATGTATTAATCCTACTGTATGAGCACATACTTCAGCACCTTACCACATAAACAACTGTTAACCACAAATAGACCAAGGATCCATCCATTCACATAACATCCTCGTGAACATCGAAACGACCGATTCCGCACAAGACATCCAACATTATGAACAAGCCCTTATTTTGTATACTATGCATGAGCACTTTCACACATCAGTTGAAGGAATATAGGAAACCAAAAGAACTATAAAGACACAATAACACAAGCGTTGCTGGATCTGTACTACGCAATGCAATAGGAAACATAAATGAATATCTGAACGTCTTGACGTCTGCGGGAACTTCGTTCCTCCGTGATAAATAAAGATAAAAATGGAGAATAAAAGGAAAAAAAAGAATAGAATATAACCAGAATAAAGTGATAGAGTTTATATACTTTAAAAATATGATACTACAGTAGGTGAAACTTGATAGCAACTTAGTAAGTGTATTCCCTCAAGAAACAAGGCATGATTGTGTTGCTCGTGGTTACCGTCAAGAAGAGGGAATTGAATTTCAGGAATCTTTTCTCTAGTGGCGCATAGACTTTATGCTATTCGAATTACTTTTACATCGCGCTTAACTTGTTTGCACACACATGAAAAAAAATTTTTCAAAAAAACACTGAATCATCTACTACAATGGATTGGTTAAGATACATTATTACGCGAAAGAAGTTATTTATTCTACAGACCAAACCGGACATGAGGTTTTGTGCGGATCAAGACAGATCTGAAATCATGTGTACAAGCATAAGAAAGCTCTCCTTATGCAGGTTGAAATAAGCTTATCAAGCAGAAGCGTGGTACGACTATTCTTTAAGTTTCTACTATCTCCATGAATTCCTACCCTCTAAAGGTAACCGTGTATCCTACATTATTCATACAGAAGACAAACTACATACCTACCAGCAGGAACTTTTACTCTACCAGTAGGAACTACATACCTACTAGTAGTAACTAACTATTATAAAATTCCTAACAGTTGATGATATAATATTTGCGTCTACTACACCTGAACTATGTGACCAATTTTCAAAAATAATGTGTTCAAAGTTTAAGATGTCGATGATGGGCAAAATATCATTTTTTCTAGGACTACAGATTTCACAAAGTCCCAGAGGCATCTTTATAAACCAGTCTAAATATGCTCTAGAATCTTTGAAAAAATATGGTATGAAATCTAGTGACCCCGTGGATACTCCCATGGTAGAGAAATCCAAATTGGATGAAGATCCACAAGGTAAAGCCGTTAACCCTACACACTATCGTGGAATGGTTGGCACCCTTATGTATCTTACAGCCAGTAGACCAGACCTTACATTTGTTGTATGCATGTGTGCACAGTATCAGGCACGGTATCAGGCAAAGCCTACCGAAAAGCACTTACATGCTGTAAAAAAGAATCTTTAAATACCTACGAGGAACCATTAATAGGGGACTCTGGTATCCAATGGATTCTTCTATTGCTCTAACAGCTTATGCAACGCTGATCACGCGGGTTGCCAAGATACTAGACGAAGTACATCTAGAAGTATGTAATTATTGGGAGATAGACTTGTTAGTTGGTCATCAAAAGGGCAGAAAAGCGTTGCGATATCCAGTACGGAAGCTGAATATATAGCCTTGTCCGGTTGTTGTGCCCAAGTCCTTTGGATGAGATCACAGTTTACCGACTATGGTCTTGGATTCAATAAAATTCCAATGTATTATGATAACAAAAGCGCTATTGCCTTATGCTGCAACAAAGCTTAACATTCTCGATCAAAGCATATTGACATCAGATTCCACTTCATCAAAGAGCAAGTGGAGAATGGAGTAGTAGAGCTTTACTTTGTCAACACGAAGTATCAACTAGCGGACATCTTCACTAAAGCACTATGCAGAGAAATAATTAAATTTCTTATCAACAAGCTGAGAATGCGCAGTTTTACGCCTGAGACACTGAAACTGTTGGCAGATGAAGCTGAAGAATAGTGGTGGTACCTATTCAAATATCATATCCAATAATAATATGTAAATAACTAAACCCATAAAAACCAAAAATATTTTTTCATTTTCCGAAAACTTTTATAAAAACAAAATACAAAAATATAAAATATATAAATCCAAAGAAAAATATAAAAAAAGAGGTAATAATGGATTCTTTCCTGAAAAATCGATAATAATTACGGTATTAGACATGTCATTAATAATGAAAACGAGGCTGTAAATAAAGTTCGAGCATAAGTTCTAAATGTTTTTAAAACATGCCAAATGGGCTTGCTATAAATTCAGATACAACCCCGTCATACATCTAAAAGGCAAGTATTACAAAAGAAACACTTTGACCTCAAAACCAGAATATTCTTCACGGGCATGGTCAACTTTTGCCTGCAAAGGCAAGTGTTTACTTTGCAACACAACCCGTTCTTTTATATTCCATAAGTGAACGTTTCAGTGCCACCTTATGTGATAAAATAAGAGAAATCTTATTCATGGTGTTTGATTTTAAAAAATGAAACATTTGGTCATTAGAAAATGCTTTTCAAAGACATTCGACTTCTCAAACAACGACTACAGCTCTTTAAATAGAAAACGGGTCATTGTTTGAGGGGGAGCAAATGTAAAAAATCTTCTTCAAAAAGTCAATTGATAAAAGGAATAAAGGTTTTTAAACAATTACAAAATATCAATTTTTTAAGGAAAGTTAATTAAGTTTAGCTTTTGTGTGCGTATGTTAATACCCTTCTTGACAGATGGTTACTTAGCATTTGATTAAAGCTTGTTGTTTTGGATAGATCCAAGACAACTATAATGGGGTAGAAACTAAAGATTGAGAATACACAAACTATGGGAATCAAGTTTGCAATTACTAAGAAGAAACAAAGAAACAGAAAACAAGATCCATACAAAACTTTTAATATTATTGAATACAACTTAGAGTTACAAAAATAGCTATGAATACTAGCAATGATTTTATGCACACTGATGCATACTAATTTTTATGAAGACAATCATTTCTAGATCTATGTTGTAAGGGTACCTTTATACAAAATTGCTGTCAAGTGATTATGAACTTTTTGTATAAGTAAACATAATCTCTTAAACAAATAAGTTTATACATATCTTCTTTACAAATAATTGACACTTATCTTTATAAGTATTCTTGTTCTTCAATCAACCTTTATCTCTTCTCTTATATGTCTTTGATCTCATCTCTTATAGCATTAATCCTTCCAGCAGTTGTAATTACTCAGCAGTTGTAACTGAGCAGTAGTAACTCTAAGAATCATCTTAAAGTCTTTTAATCATCCCAACAATCCTCCCCTAAAAAAAAACTTGATGTTGATCATCTTCTGGAATCTTCAAGTTACTTAAAAGTCTTCAACCACTACCAGGAGATGCATTCAACACTTCCATTGACCCTGTTCCTGCTTTTGTCATGGGCTTTGAGTAGTTTTGATACAACACATCTTATTCCAACGATCAGCTTGAAGCTTCTTGTTTAGCATGTTTGAGAATGTTATTGGTGTAAGGGGATATCTTTTCTTAACTAACATGAAAATGTGTAGATTTCTAAACCTTATAAAGTGCACTCTACAGTTATCAAACAGCTTCTAAACAATTACTTTGTACCCTTGTAGATTTCTCCATACTTCACTTTTTATGTCAGGTTCAAACATTAACTTTTCAAACAATCACCCCATAACCCACTTATCATAATCCTCCTCTGGCCTTGTATTCTCATGTTTAGCTTTAACCAACTTCCAGAGGCTCTCCAAGTCTTCTCTATCAATACCCTGAAGCAACTTTATCATTGATGAATACCTTTTTGAGCTTCCATCAGCCCTTATCAATTTAAAGTATCCCGTCCTTCCATCTTTATCAATCTTGTATTCAACAATCACTAGAGGCTTAGTAGCTAGAGGTATAGCATCAATTGCTACCTCATCATCTTTAACTATCTTAATATGCCTCTCATCTCTGCCTCCTCTTATATCTTTTCAACTTCCTACATTGCTCCATCTATCTTCTGCTTCTATGACTATCATATTCCAAGTTCATCCCATGCTTCTTTTAGAGAGTTCCTCTGTTCCTTGTCCTCACTCTGTCACTGCCTTTCACTACTTCTGAATTCATGTCTACAAAAGTATTTACTCTTTTCATTTCCTTATCAAACAACTTCTGGATTTGATCATAGCTTTTTCTCTTCAACTGACTATGTTTGTATCCAGCCATATTCTTCAAATAGGTGGACATTTGATTTCTCTTTTGAGATTTGGTAGGTGGATTTCTTCTTATCTCTTTAGCTCTAAGCTTTGTAAAGTGTTTCTTTCTTCTGTTTATGAGTTCTACAAACAATTTTGATCTTTTTTCAATGGTTATTTCTCCCTGTTCTTCTGCTTGTAGCCTCTGACCAAATTCAAAATCTGCCTCCATCATAGCTTGTGTGTTATCTTACAAGCCTTTCTTCTTCAATAAGTTTAGCTTGCAACTGAGCTTCAAGATTTCTAGCCATTTCTGTGAGTCCCAAACTGAACAGATCTTTGCAGCTTGCTAAGGGTGATAGCCAACTTGTATAAATACAGATTAACTATATAGAAACACTGACTATGAATACTAATTGTATATGCAGAATCTACACAATAGTATTAAGAAGAACAATGAATAAACTAAACTTTGATTTCTATTAATCTGTTAAAGTGATTACATATTACTAACTATGAGATATGATTGTATGAGATGTATATTGAACTGATATCTCTAACTATGCCTTGAGGGTTCCTTTTATAGACCAAGGATAAACCCTAACAGGCTTACAAAACGCATAAAAGATAATACATATCTTTTCCTATAATATCTCATACATATCTCTTAAACAGTACTAACTATTTTCCACTAATGGTACTAACTATTTGATCAGTACTTAACACTTTGTACTGTCAGTACTAACTATAACTATCGGTACTAAGTATTATCACTAACGGTACTTTGTCAGGAATGAGTAATTCCCAACAATCCTCCCCTAAACATGATTGTTGAACTCTTTTAACTTCATGTTTCTTCGGGTTAATCTTCTTAAGTTCTTGGAGGATGTATCCAAACACTCTAACACATCTTGATATGATCTTTAAACACTATCCATC
>BQNB010077303.1:15084-30096 GCA_026074375.1 Tanacetum coccineum | reverse complement strand
ATAATTACTGCAATTCTCAAATATAAACGATTAAGTAACAATTCTTTACAATAACTATACAAAATAGGTTAATATCATGGGATAAACGATGTTATAAAATAGATGTTATTTGATGTCATCATCAGTCCCAATAGATCTACTCACAGCATTCGCGTTCACTTCACAAAAAGTAATTAATTGGTCCACAATATAAGGGACTTAAAGGCAGAAGTGATACTTAGGCAATAATATATCAGGAAAAGCATACAGTTTAAACACTTGCATCCATAAGTAAAAAAAATTAAGTAGCATGTATCTCCCCTAATAAGTTTATAAAACAGTTAAACCAGTAAAAGTGGGGCTATGAACTCACCTTTAAGCAATATGATAAAAGACAACGAGAAATAAGCATCGGGAGTCGGAAAAAGTCCTAGATGCAACCTAAATATAATGACGCGTCTTAGGATTTATAAATATTACGACAAATAAATATAATTAAGTTTTATAAAGTTTTTGTATAGATTTAAATTGTACTTGGAGTTTGAAATTTTTATAAATTAATTGGGCCCAAAACAATTGTCCAAATTTTAAATATCGTAAGCCCATTAATATGGGCTTATCCTAATTTCTGGTTTAGTCCAATTTCCCACCAAATCAAGTGAACTTCCCTGGATTTTTTAGGTAATCTACCACTTTTTGCTGATGCTTCTGCAATATGGGAACAAACAAACAAAAGTAATACAAACAAACAAAATAAGCAGATACTGATGACCAATCCCAAACCCCTAAGTATATACAAAAATGAAATTTTTAACCAAGAAGTAATCTTTAGAAATAAAAAAAAAACTTATTCTTGGTGGAAAAAACAAAAGCAGAATTCATCCATTATTTTTCTTAAAACATCAACTTCTTCATTACGTGAAAATGATTCAACAATCAAATACTTGTAAAAAACAAAAATTCTTTTTACAAAAAAAATTGCAAAACCATCTTAATTAATTGTCACAAATAATCCAATAAAAATAATCAATTGATACAAATCATAAAATGAATCAGAATAATTGTCGTTACGCAATCCAATGGATGATCAAGTCTCACTTTTGGAAGTCAAACTAATTAAGCTTCCGATGTATGTACCTGGTGTTGTTGAAGAGATCCGACCGCCTTTATTTATTTCGGTGGTCAAGATTTGGGTCACCGGAATTTGATTCGCTTGTGAGTATTGGTGATGTTTGTGTGTTTTTTCTGTAGGCTTATGAGCTAATCGTGATACTAAAAATCTTAAAAATCTCTATGTGAAGACACATATCTAATGTGTTGTATGGCAGAGACACATGTGTTGCTTTAGTATTAACATTACTCTTTTTTAATATAGGATTGTGAGTGATTGAGAATGAAACTGAATGGTGTGAGTGTAAGTGTGAGTGTGAGGGGTGAGAATAACTCACAGAGAGAGACGAAGTTTTTTTTAGTTAACTACATTTTTAGTCTTTATGGTTTATCGGGTTTAACGGTTTTGGTCCAATAGTTTAAAATGTAACAGATCCTGTCCGTTTTGTTGTCGATCCGTAAAACTTTTGGTCCATTTGTCGTTGACCGCTAGTTTGACTCGTTAAAAAACCTTAAATGACTAAAATACCCTTGGGTGATGATGTGCAATGACTAAAATGCCCTTTCTTACCTTATTATTATTATTATTATTATTATTATTATTACAACAAATATAAAAACTTCAAATACAAAAATATCCACTAAAACACGATCTAATACACTCATCAAAAAAATTAAACCAACATCTTCATCATCTTCTCCCATCATCATCCTCTCATCCATCATCAAAAACCATATTCATAATCAATCACAAAACTGTGGAAAACTAGAAGGGGGGGGGTTGAATAGTTTACCGCTTTTTAATTTAAGGTTTATGTTTATTTGAAAAGCTTATATTCGACTTTTTGTGAATTCAATGCTTGCACAATATGAACAATATAAGTATATGAAATGATAAAGTAAGACAAGAGATAAGAGTAAGAATAATCAAACCATAACACGAGGATTTATAGTGGTTCGGTAACGAAGCACCTCTTCGCCCTACTCCACTCCCCGAGCACCTAACTCGAGAGTTTTCTTCACTGTGTCAACAAACTCTCTTATGGCGGAGAAAATTGTACACAACGTTGCTTACACCGATTTACGACACAAAGCTAAATGTTGAGCTCTAATCTTAGGTAGAACTAATCTATCACAACACAACTTCACGACTTGTTCACGACTTCACGACTTCTTCACAACTTCAAGACTTCTTCACAACTTTGCGACTTCACTTCACCACACTACTTATATCACATCTATCTAACACTACTTGGTAAGATCACCACGATCTAACTATACTTATAAAGATCGCCAAGATCTAGCTACTACACACAAATACAAGATATACAATTGATTTACAAATATGTGATATGGATGCAATACACTTGAGGTGTAATACTTCTTCACTTGATGATGCAAGTATTCTTCTCTTGCACTTGAGGAATTGAGCTTGGATCACTTGGAAACAAAGCTTTATGATTAAATGATCAAATGATTTTAGTGAGATGTGTGGGCTGTTTTAGAACAGAAAAAATGAGTGCAAAATGTGAAAAAATTATGGAGAAAAGTCCAATATTTATAGGACAAACTGGGGGAGCGTCTAACTAGGGGAGGTCCCCTTAAATAGGTGGGCGGTCCCTTTAATTGTAAGGGGGTCGGCCGTGTATTTAAGGGGGCCGCCCAAGACTAGAGCTTCCCCAGTTTGTCTTTTGTGTAAAGGGAATTTTCTGAAACTTTTTTAGTCGTTTTAGGTTCGAAAATTTAAATTTCAAAATGTTTATTTTGAATAAAATATTTTTTTTAATTGTAGAAAATGTTTTGTAATGTTTATAAAATGTTTACAACATTTTATAAAAGTGTGAGGTTGAATAAAAATTTTATTTGATCATAAAATGCATTAAACATATATTTATTCATACCTTTAAGTGATGTATTTGTTAAAATGAGAATTTACTACTAATTACTTGTTTACGTTTAATTTTACGTTGAACGTTTTTATATTTTGTGATTATCAAAACGTAAATATGTGAAAAAATATTAGTAATGTTTTTAGGCATTATTTTTCTTATTCCAATCTTAGTTCTCACCCTTTCTATATATCTCGTTTTTGTCTATTTCACAAACACAATACCAATCTTTCATCTACCAAACTACTACTATAACTCTATCTCATCAAGTAAATCAAAGATAATTCTAACAAATCGATAATTCACCCAACTACAAACTTCATTTTTATTTTTTTGTTTTCTCAAAATCTATGAATCTCAAAACTTCATTTTCTTTTGTATAAAACAAAATCAAATCACACCCCTTTGGTTCGTGATGTATAAGATCTGGTACAAAAAACTTTATTCCAACAACATATACCTTTTCATCACTAAAACTTTAGCTACTTTCAGATCTAAAAATTAAAAGAAAAATATTAAAGATGTAGACTGTGCGTGGTGGTGGATTGGTTGCAGCGGTTGTGACTGGCTATTGCGGTGGTGGTTTGGCTATGGGTAGAGATAGTGATGGGTTCGATGGTGGCGGCTGTAGACGAACATGGTGATAGGCATGTTGGTGTTGAGTGTAACTGAAGATCGAGAGATGATGGTTGAGCTAGTGGCTGCTAGAAGTGGTGGTCGCTGCCCACTGCTTTGGTTTGTTTTATAGGATGTGTACTTTTATTAAGAGAGCAAAGAAAGAGAGTTAAAAGTGGTATATGTGTTAAGTTAATTTGTGAATTTGATTTATATTTCAGTTTTGTTTTTTGTCAAGAAAAAAGTATAATGAAGATAATGGTGATTCGCGTGATGGTCTTTCAACTTTTGAGATTATTCTATCATTGTATTTAGAGAGTTACATAAATCGTCCTTGTGGTTTGCCGAATCTAACAGATTTGGTCCCTTTGCTTTTTTTTCATCAGGTTTGGTCTTTGTGGTTTTGATCCATTGCGGGTTTGGTCCTTTGACCAACATTTCTTTAGTTTGACCAAGGGACCAAACCCGTGGATCAAAACCACAAAGGACCAAACCCGCAATGGATCAAAACCACAAGGACTAAACCCGATAAAAAAAAGCACAGGAACCAAATCCGACAAACCACCACGATTTATGTAATTCTCTCTTGTATTTATTGATAATATAGTGAGAATGGGTAAGGACTGCAAAAAACATTGAAAATTCGGTCACTGGTTAGCCTATATGATCTTGGCTTGCACAGTTGCACTACTTTGAAGTAATCTCGTTATGCGTATAGGTCTAAACTGTAACGCAACGAGTCTATATGTATGAATGTGGTGTCTAGATCAACAGAATTGTATGATCAACTATAGATAATAAGTACAGAAATACTTCCATCAACTTTGTAATGAGATCCATTAAGTCAAGTAATTCTCAAGACTTGGTCGAGACAGGATTTTTTGGAGTTTGGTCCTAATGTAACTTATTTTTTTGAATATGAAAAGTATATGTGTGTTTTTAATCATATATAAATGATATGAAATAAGCAATTTCAATTTTGTTCAATACTTTCATAGAACATTCTTTTGAAATCTTCCATGTGTCTTGCTTGTAAACACAAAAGCTACAACCAATGAACCACCCCCTTCTTCTCCAGGAAGAATCAAGAAATCTCCGTCTTCAGCATCATGTGTTCCGGGACCTGTGAAATACTCTTTTCCCCACCCAAAATCGACACCATACATCGGCAGTGTTAACCAGCTAATCACACTGAGGTTTGGGTTCCCGTAAAATGGCCCTTCGCCGTCCTTAATTGATTGTAAATCTTGAAACTTTGTTAAATCTGGTTGGTTCTTCAAGAAATCGATCATTGAGTTCACATACTCATCGTCGGCCTTATCAATTGTGTCTCTTATCTTACTTGAAACATACCCTAATGTCTCTGAAACTATCTCACCAGAAGTTCCTGTGGCCATCATGTCAACAATTGCGTTTCCAAAGTACTTTTCAGGCAATGGTGGGTTCATTCGGGTTCTAACATCAATACAAATGCCAATTATAGTTGGCTGGTTTGGTTCAAGATTTCGAACTTTACATGAAGTTTGCCATGCATGTGCGGTTACAGCTTCGTACCGTGTAAAACCACGCTCGGTTTCAGTTCTACGATATTCATTAGCTTTGCTTCTAAGTTTTCTGACATGGGTTTCGGTTAATTTCAAGTTTGCTACTATTGTTTCCATCCTACGTTCATTTTCATTGCTCGCTTAGCCTAAAAGGAATGGCAAAGGACTAAATTGTGCATGTTGTTCAGTCCCTATGTTTGAACTTGTCGCTGGACGGTCCCCAGCGCGGAAAACCTTTCTGTCTAGATGTGGCGATGAACCAAGAGGTTCACCTCGACAAGCCCTGGCCCATTCCGACAAAAAATGAAGAGCACTTTGACCGTCTACTGCAGCATGTGATTTACAAAACCCTAAAGACCCCCCCACCCCCCCCCCTCCCCCCCCCCCCCCCCCCCCCCCCAAAAAAAAAATCTTGTTACTTGTAAAAGCAACAATGGTGTTCCTTCAATTTGTGTATTGTGGTAATCAACTTTAGGAATAAGGTTGTCAAAGATTGGATACTCCAAGAAATCATCTAAGTGAACTAGCTTTACATCGGCAAAAGCTTCTGTGAACTGTACACCGGCAGTATTGCAGTCGAGCTCAAGGCGACCACCAGCAATGAAAACTAACCGGCCAGCTAAAGGGTAAAAATGAACAAGCGTCGTGGAGAGTGAAGTTATTAAGGTTTGTAGGACAGTGGCCCAGTTTTGAGAGGATTGTTTGTAGAAGTAGATGGTTGGAACATGTGTGGTCATACCAGTATGGTCTAGCTCAGATAGTGGGAGCCTACCTGACCATGTTGGTTCGGCTGGTTTGACCATGTATGAAGGGTTGGCGGTGACTCTCATTTTCGTTTTGGAAAAAAATGAGTTTGAATGACTCGGGGTATTTGTAGAGCAATTTGAATAAAACAGGTAAGTGGTCATTAGAAAGGCGTGACACTTGAATTATGGCAGAAAGATAAGAGTATGGTGTTTTATGTTCATTACTCTTAAGACAAATAGTAAGTATATGTGCAGTTTTAGAAGTAAGACCTGATGTCCAACTAATACCAAGAGTTTTTTAAATCAATAATTATGTGTTCAAAACAAATCACCCCCTTATTGAAAATTGATATGACCCATAACAAAAGCGGTTAAGCTTAAGTCATCCAACAACATCGAACCTAATGACTATATTTCTATGACATTGGGTATCCATCGATTGCCAATGAGCCACCCAAATCAATCGCTTGGGGGAGATTTTATTGCTAACAAGCAAAATAACACAGATGTACCAAGTTACAACTGACTTTTTCCTCAACGAGAAAATGATACACAAGCATGTGCTATTTGAATCGAAAGTCGATAGACTGGAATGACCAAAACACGCACTATAAGATACCTGAGGCATTCATTGAGAATTCAACCTTTGAACATCAACCAAGCTGTAAAGGTCACCACGACGTTGCTTCTGTAGTGGGAGATTCGTCCTGGACATTAAACAGCGTGTTATAAGTAACAGATGAAGGAAAGGTGAAAAACGAACTGGCCCCGAGGTATGGGTAACTGGATTGTGTCAAAATGGGTACTTTTTGGTATGGGTCAGATCTTATTGGGTTAAGCAGACACTTTTGTCCAAAATCATAAGATCATTCTATACATAATTAGCGTGTCATGTGATTACAAAAACTATATTGAAATGAACTTCGGGTGACTGTCAACCCATTTGACCCATTTCTGTTTAGTTTATAGCTTTTTTTTATTTGACCCGTTGGAGATAAAACACAATCTGAATCCACCCAATCACAAGTATATGTGCTGAGTTGCCTCCTATGGATTATAGCTCTAAAACTTTAACCTATGAGAATGAAGTGAAGTCTCACCTCCTTAGCTCCATCAGTGAATAATCAATCTCTGCTATGATAGTGGCCTCATTGTGTTCTGTAGTAGCCAATACCTCTCCAAACTGTCAAATGTGACATTAGTTATTTCAGTCCCAAAATTAATTAAGCTCGTATCTCATCCATACACAAATACAGCATATATCAGGTCATTTGTGGACGATGAAAGTGACTATTTATGTTGAAAGACTTACTGGTCCAACAAGTGTCGAATGGCCCCAAGCCACATAGCCACCAGACTCGGCATCTCGAGCGGGAGAGCAAGTTGCTACATATAACTGCGAAAAGTAATGGTAGATTATATTTAAATGAATAGTATCATGGTAAGGAAACTAAGTTTTATAAAATTCTACAGATGTTTAAAAAAAATGTGACTGATGATCAGATGTCTCGAATACCCTGCAATAATGACAAAACAGGGAGTCCTCTGGTTTCAATTGCTTTTTACTAAATTATGTAACTGAATAATTCATGTGAAATAAGTTATAGACCCGAATACATGTTGCACGTTACTACAACACATATTTTAAACACCTTTAGATCAATCTAATTGTTTCTTTTAACAAATGACTAAATCGTAGAAATAAAATAATCTTTGTATGAAAGATCAAAAACAAGAAAACTATTGTGATGTGTCACTAAAATTAGGCATTTTGCTTTTTGTCACATATCTTTATCATCTAAGATAATTACTAGTCATTGTGATTAGTCGAGTATAAAACTTATCATCGTCAGTTTTCATTATTTGGCAGATGCAGAACGGCCTCTAATCAATTCAGATTTCAGACCTATTAGTCATTGAGATCCATCAAACAGAGATGGAGTTTTATGTAGGAGCAATCCAAAAAAAGTACATGAGTTTGTAGCATACCTGATTATCTACTGCCCTGCATATCAAAAACAGAAAATTAGTAAGTTAATATGTTTAAATTCCCAAAATTTAAAGCAGATTCTAGTTATGCTATGGACTTTTATTTAATTAAGCACACTGCCCCAAGTTTCATACAATTCACGTAAATACGTAAAAATATGAGTTTGAAATATTAGAAACTTCTTTTAGTTCATTTTATTGAGAGAGAGAGGTGTTTATTAGTATTGGTCATGCAACTGCAAGCAGAAAACTGGCCTCTCACTAGTCAAAGTAAATTAAAATAAAAATGAAAGAACATAGCAAGGACAGACCAGAACAAGATAATGCAAGTAGAAGGCCCAAAACAATAACTAATTGTCAAGATATAGATCATAAATAGAATGCAAAAGTCTCTACACACCTTGCCCTTTGTAGCAACTCCCAATGCAATGGACCAGTAGTCATGTTGAAGGCCCCAGGATAACACAGTAGGTGAGCGCCTAACATACAAAAAAGATTGCTGAGAACAGCATCAATCAATAATACAGAGGACAGTCACAATACTTTACTTAGACTGTACTTATGATGTAAATCACTTCATATGCACTTTGCTATGCTAAATTCTTGCAGGTTCACGGGATAGAAAGAGTATCATAGCTTCTTATGTTCTGGGAATGAAAATATCTCTATTAATTAACTGACTGATCAAGTTACGCACATACAAAAGATTGGATGTCCTGCATAATATAAACCTTTCATTTGTGTCTGGATCTATTAAAAATTACAAGTACATAAAAAAAATATAATAGCTAAGTTCTCAACGAGGTTTGTATGCTCACAAACAACAGAATGTGATGCTCATACTACTATATGTTCTCCAGCCCAAAGTCATACAATAAATATACACGTAAATAAGGAAGAACTGTAAAAATGTGTTCGCTTTAACAAACCTCTAGCTGCATATAGCATGGCGAGTTCCTGAAATTGAATGTCATAGCAGATACCTATACCTATGCGTCCAACATCTGCACAAATGGCGTCAATGATAAAGCTCAATAATGCAAGTAATAATATTTCAAGTCATATTAACAGCATAAAAGGTATCTTTCATCTGCCATGTAGGACCAGTAGCAGAATGTTTCACAAACATATAAACATGGTCTTATGAACATCGTATACTATTGACATGATGTCCCAAAAGGTAGTTTATATTAATAGGTGCCCATATACGGAGACAAACACAGTGAACTGCTGTACCTCGAAACGGTAGTAGTTTTACCCAATCATTTTTTATTTTTCTAGGGCACGTTTGGTAGAGAGAATTTCAGAGATTAGAAATGAAGTAGAGAATAGAATTCAGAGAAATGGAATTGAATAACAAATGTGTTGAATTTCATTGTTTGGTAACACAAGAGAATTGAAATAAAAAATAATCATGAAATATTTTTTTTCTTTTGAAAAACTAAAAATAAAGAGTGATTATAATACAATGATTGCACCATCATTTTTTTCGAGTCAGGTTACTCGGGTCGGGTTAAGCCTATTCGGACCCCACCCCAATTAAGCCTATTCGGGTCGGGTTACCCGGGCTAAAAAAATTATTCGGGTGAACCGAGTAACCCGCATGCTAGATGGGTCGGGTATCGGGTTAAAAAAGTTTTGCTAACTCGGGTTCGAGTCGACCCGATTGACCAGAACAAATATATTTTTTTATTTTTTAATATAAATTTTCTATTTAAAAGAGTAAAAAAGGGCATTTTTTATTACATTTTACTCATATTCGGGTTGGCCCGAACCCGAATGAACCCGGTTAACCGAAATTCAAATAAGGTCGGGCGAGTATGTAATTTTTAGTCTTGGCTCGAATTTGACCCTACCGTGATTTAAAAAGAATAGAAAAATAAAAGCAAAAAACAAAAAATAAAAATAAAAGCTCATTTCTCCAAATTCTCTACAAAAATTGTGGAAATGAGGGTGACAAAAAATACACTACCTTTCTCTCCATTTCTCAACCTAATTCTCATCAGTTCTCCACCTTTTTATTTCTCTCTACCAAACATACTTGAGAAATGAAATCAAATCTAATTCTCTTCATTTCTCCCTACCAAACACACCCCTAATGACTCGAGTTCAGTTCAAGGTATGGCTATTAGACAACAGAGATCCAAACTCCGTTTTATTCCCATTGCCTATATCCTAGTTGTTTTATAAGTAGCTCCACCTTATTCAAGTATATCAGAGATTATGATGCAGACAGTGGAATATTCAGCATCCGATTACAAACAAACCTGTATCCACAACCGTAGGAGTTTCTCCAGCAGTAAGAGTCTTCGATTCCTCAAATGTAATCTTTCCAGGAATATTGATATCAAAAAGGTGTATCTGTCATGTAGTCATATCACAGTACTTATCAGAACTTTTCCCATATGCAATAAAGGGCCCTCATATATAGAATCATTAAAAGTCCTTTCATATAACGAGAAACAGTATTTTGCTTAAATAACTTGATGACCCTTAAAATTTCAGATCATAGTCGCAATGACCATCAAGGCTAATAAAAAAAATGCATTTAATATGGGCCAAATTTAGATTACCTTTCTGTGTTTAGCTTTCAGCTTTCCATCAGTGTCAAAAACGCAACAAGTATTGTACAGCTTGTCCCCACATCTTTCTGGAATAGACCCACCAACTATTGTAATCTTTAAAGAATGAGCAACTTCAGACAACATTGCTGTAGAAGGAGACGAGTCCACGCCAGCATCAATATCCTCAGCATATACAGGGAAGCTCTCGTTTGCATATGGACTATTCCATATTTCCTAACACGCGAACACAAAATTAGGAAACATATAGTAAATCTTTTATAACCGAGCCCAGAGTATGCAGTAATCGAATATTACAGGCAGAAGAACAAGCATGGCACCCTTTTCAGCAGCCTCTTTGATTGCCAGTCGAGCATGAGCAATATTTCTCTCCTTGTCTGCTGTTACGGACAATTGACATAGTCCAATCTTGAACTGCAAAAGTGAGTAATACTGTTTACTGTTTTGCATCAATGTATGTTCATGGTATGTTTTACAAGATATACTTACTGTACAAGTCAATTTTAAATGTTATGATATCTCTCGCGCTTTGGGGTCAAAACTGCGGTCAACGTGGTCATATGTTACTGTTTCTAAAAAAACATCTGACTATATGAAAAAGTGAAAAACATGACCGTTGTACTTGGCACTAGATTCATATAGCATTCATTCTCGAGAAATACAAAAAAAACTTAATACATGACCATTAAACTCGCTAAATTTGAGTTTATAAAAATTGGCACTTCATTTGTAAGAACAAATTCACTAGAAAATAAGTAGTTACAGAAATGGTGTTTGGATTTGCTTAATTTGTAAAAAAGGCAAGAAACTCGAAAAAATGATTATTTGTTAGATAATATTCAATTGAATTCATTTGCAAAATGTTTTAGGTTACATATATTTCTAGAAGTGTATACCACCACCAAGGTGGCCTAGTGAGTCAGATGTTCTCACAAGAGGTCTCAAGTTCAAACCTCACTAGGTACACGTCTTGGGTGTGGCCCAGGGATAGGGTCAGAAACGATCACAGTGATACCACGTACATCTGAGTCGAAGACTCTCCCTCTCTGGTAACCTAAAGAGTAAGAACCTCATCCGTTTATCGTATACTCGTAAAACTGTAACTCTAGTGGGTGTTTGTATATAAAGCTTATTTTTGGGTTTGCGAGCTTATGGGTATGTTTGGCGAAATGGGTTGGGGTTGGAGCTAGCGCTGGGGTGGGGGCTGGAGGTTATATTATAAGCAGAAAGTTAGAGCTTACATTTTTATGAAGTTGTTTGGCGAATTAGTTGGAATTGAAGCTTATTGATGTAAAATCGCATAAAAATACATCATATTAAATTCAGATATATTTCCAGCTTTGAAGGGTATTTAAGTCATTAGACTAGCTATAAGCTACTTTCAATGGGTTTGGGCTTATGAAGGCTTATGGCTTATAAAAGGTTCCATTAGTCTGTGTGACGAACAAAGCCTATTATAAGCGAGCTTATTTTGGCAGCTAAAGCCCCCGGAAGCCCTTGAAAGGCCCGTGCCAAACACAACCAATGTGTTTTCGCTTATGTTTCGTAAGCCCATTTTTCCGGTTATTTTGAAACTTATATAAATTTCAAAATAAGCCCAAAACGGGTTTAAGCGGAAATTAGAAAAGCTTGTAAACCCAAAAATTAAGCTTAATATACAAACACCCACTAAAATAAGCAATGTCCTGTAGCATTATATATCTCAATTATTTGTAAGTCACAAATTTAATCAATAATAACATATATCCTAAACTAATATTAATAGAACAACTCAGCTATTAGATAAACTACTAAATATTTCTAAAAATAGAAACCTTGGAGATAGGAGGAAGAGGCAAATCAACAGCAGGTGGAGCCCTAGCTTTCTCAGGACTAAATGAAGATGCCATGATTGTACGGATACTGTTCAGTTTGACCAGATTACAATGATTAGTTTGTTGAACTGGAAAGTGACGGCGGAGGAGCGGATGAGCGGCGGAGCTGCGGTGGATGATCGGAGAGATAGTGATAATGATGATGATAAAAGTGAAAGTGAGATGCTTCTCATTTCTTTTTAGAGATTGATTTTGACATTGACATTTATGATCATCTGTTAGAATCGAAGTTTGATAAAGGGGTTGTTTTTGACTTTTTGTTTCACTAGTTTGAGAGTGCACGGTGTTTCATCTTACTAGTTATTTATTTTGAGACTTGTGTACTTACATGGTAAGGTACGGGGTCACTTCGTATCTCTCCTCTTCACTTGCTGCTCTTTATCATACTATACCTCCTTGCCACTTTTAATATTTTTGGTAACTCGCCACTGCAGCGGCGAGATAAAGTAAAAAAAAAACTTTTTTATTATTATTATATTTTAGAATGTATGTGTTTGTGTGTGAGTGGTGGGACCCAAGTGAAAAGGTGAGAGTGTGTTATAAGTGAAGGAGTATTTTTGAATGGGAGTGAAAAACTGATGTGGCAGCCTGTGAGGCCCGTTTTGTTTTGTGGCTTAAGCCACCATGCCCTACCCTCTTATATAACTTATATATAAGTTCATAAATTTCAAAATAAGCCAGAAAATATAAGCCGAAATCAAATTTGATTTAAGTTTATATTTTATAAGCTTTAATTTTCTGACTTATTTTGAGACTTATATAAATTTATGATATCATAATAAACTTATATAACCCTCCAAGTCTCAAAATAAGTCAAGAAATTAGGGTTTATGAAATATAAGCCCAAATGAGCTTATGTTTCGTAAGCCGAAACAAACACCTTCTCAAATCGGTTAAAATCTTTTCTTTTCGGGAAAAAGTTAGTGTTGTAATATAACAATAGCTATTTTTAAACTTTAAGCAACTTATTTCCGAAGTGATATAAAGTAATAAACAAATATGTATTCCATCCATGGTTCTAAAAGGCGCGCCGACGCCGCTAAGGTCTCGCAAAGGCGCGAGGCGTGACCTCCACGCTACGCAATAGACCAAGGCTTATGCTTAAGGCTTGACGTGAGATGATGAGTGGAAAAACGTGAGAATGCGCGATAAAGTGTGATGCCTGGAGGCTTTTTTAATTTCAATTTCGATAAAAATCGTTTTTTATTATAAAATTGAAAAAGATTACATGCAAAGATAGTTTATTTACTTTATGTCCTTATGTATGACACTTTTTGTAAACTCAATATATTTAAAATATGATATGAATATAAAAATTTATAAATATTTTCATGTTTTGTGTCGCTTTAAGTCACGCCTTAAAATACGTCATAACTCGCCATGGCTCCTAAGGCGTGAGGTTTGACAATGCCGCCACGTCACGCCTCACGCTATTTATAACCTTGATTCCATCTGTATCAAAAAAGAATGTTAACCTTTTTAATTCAAGTTGTCTAAACGTAAATGTGCATTTTGTGTTTCAACCGATTCAGAATAATAGTTTTAGCGAACAGTGATGATATTAAAATTTTTAACTCATGAAGATTATAGTTACTGAGATCTTTTAAAACTTTTTGCATACTAAAAGTCGTTTTACAGTAGCTACAATGACATCCCAACAAATGATCTGTTTTTTATAGTCCAGCCCACAGTGCTGCTTCTTCGGCCCGTTCCCATCATAGTTAACTAGCACACCTCTGTGTGTCACCGCCACACGTGTTTGTGGTTGAATCTTATAGATCATTCCAGAGATATGGCGCCTTCATCATCACCCACTTCCATTAAAAAAGGTAATACTAAGTTCCTTATTGATTCTTTAAATTAGGGTTTCTTACGATTTGGGGCTTTTGTTAATTTCAATTCTTTTTATAGTAATTTTGTGGTTTTTACAAACTTTTGGGCTTTTCTTAATTCGTATGATTCGTTTTTGGACGGAGAAGAAAACATTAAATTTGTTTTGGCGGTTTCATGTTTTTTGTTTCAGGAAAGCTTTTGAGTTAGGATTTTGATATTGGAAGAACAATAGAAAGATCGTGAAGTGAGTTTGCTAACTCTGATTTTACTTTATATTGATACTTTTATGGTAGATTTTAGGGGTTTCTCTAAGATTTCAATTTTTGATATTTTTTCCATTGTTTGTTGGTGTTGAAGTTTGGATTTTGATATGAGAGCTTCTAGAAGTGACACGTGGCAGAAACTTAACAGAATTTTGAGTAACACTTTTGGCGGGAAAAGTGGTTACTCAAATCATTTCCTTTATATTATTTCTACTTCAATTTCTTTTCAGTCATAATTTTTGTAATCCTTTTTCTCTCTCAAACTTGTAACAAAACTCAATTCATCTATCCAATAACCAATCCATTTTGACATTGATTTGAAGTTCATCTTCTTCATTGTATGAATTCCTAGTCCTTGTTAGTTGATTAACTACATTTCTTTACTGATCTCTAGTTAGTCTCATATCAATTGGTATCAGAGCACTTTCTTGGCACCTTTAACCGTTTTTTCTAACTGATTTAACTGTTTTCTGTTAAAATTCAGGCATCTTTGCTCATTTTTCGGTCAAATTCTGAATTTCCGGTAAGATTTTAGCAATGGTGTCTACAAGAAACACTGTTATCACACCTGTACTTACTTTGGAGTCC
>BQNB010077302.1:0-30887 GCA_026074375.1 Tanacetum coccineum | reverse complement strand
TTTTCAAAGACCAATTTGACTCAATTGGAAAGACACGTGTTCAATCAAAATAACATTGTGACTCTTTAATTGCTCAAATTAATTCAAAGTCTCTAAAAAATTTGGATTTAAATGCTCAACTTCAAGAAAAGGTTTTTGCTATTACAACATTGAAAAATGAATTAAGGAGAATTAAAGGGAAAAATGTTGTCAATAATGTGGTTTTAAAACCTAATGCCACTCTTGCTCCAGGAATGTTCAAGCTTGACATAGAACCTATTTCTGCTAGGCTTAAGAACAACAGGGATGCTCATGAGGTTTACATTGAGAAGACTATAGAATTTGATGACACTCTTCGTGGATTTGTAGATAGAGCTAGAACACAGTATCCTAGTAAACCTCTATTAGAATCTGCTTGCATGTTTACAAAACATGTTCAGGAATTGTTAGTGTAACCTTTGCCCTTTTTGTGTTCTGAATATTCCATTTTAGTCCTTTGACTATTTTACGTTTGTCAGTTTAATTAGATATTGTACCGTGTTGACGGTGGTGATTTTATGAGAATTGTGGTAATATATGGTTTATTGTAATTAATAATCCTTTTTTGGAAGGTATTATTATGTTATTTGTATTCCAGGTGGTTTGACCCGTGAATTTTGAGAAATTACCAAAAAACGAGTCCTAACACGTCCGTTAACGTCTAAATGAGTTTTTAAGGGTTTAAAATGAAAATATGTCAAGTAAATACTCTAAGTTATTGGAAAAGTATATTTAAGGTGAATAAAAATGCTAAGTAACTTTGGAGAGTATTTTACGGTTGAGTTTTACGAGCTTTTAAGTGATCCCGACACAATGAAGAAAGCACCGTGACATCTGGGTACTCTAAACATAGTCATGTAAGGCTTAAGGGGAAGGAGGCTTAATTTTAGCTATATGTTTTATATATATATATATTTTTTCTCCCATGGTTGTACACTTCTATGCTTTCCACTAGATTATTTTCCACTCATTTTTCCATTGATTCAAAAAAATAAAAACACACAAGTGTGTGTGTGTGTGTTTCGTCCACCACCAACCACCACAAACCACCATAGGTTTTCCAACTTTGATCAAGAACGTGTATCATGGGTTGAACGAGTATTTGGGTAGTCATATTTTAAACAACGTTTGGGTTTCAGGTTCGTGTCGAAATCTACATTTTGAAGTTTTTCTTGTAAGTTTTAAATTTAAATTTCGTTTGTCCTTCGGGTTTTATTGCTGCATAGATGTTAGTTTGTACAAGTGATTGTCTTGAAAATCGGGATTTTTGGAACGAAACGGATATAAAAGTGGGTGTTTGGTTGCGTCAGTTAGAAAAGATAAAAGGGGTTTTTTGTAGTTTGTTGTTGTGTCGTGATGGTGAAAAAACATATATTGCTATTAATAGATTATTTTTTGTATGATTGCATGTATTGCTTATTTTTGGGGATTAATTCGTGGCTTATTTTGAAGAACACAAGGAAATGTGTTTTGATTATTTACGTGGTATGGCGTATGTCGTGGACTATTTTTATAGCTTATGGTAGTAACCAAATGCGATACGTAGCTTATTAGCATATTGTTAAGCTTAATATATGTATCATGGAGCTTATGGACTCACGACCCAATAAGCCTATTTAAGTCGTGGCTTAATGGGAGGGCTTATTGTGATCCGGAATATTTCCTACTTATTAGTATAAGCTTATGTATATAAATGAACCTTGGTTTTGGACTTGGTTCGTATTTTGGACTTATAAATATCTTAATGGACCCTTGTTGGGCATTAAAGCTCAAATAAGCGATATTTAGTCGTTATAAGAGTTTTGACGGACTTTTTGAAAGTGAAATGTATTTCGGTGTGGTAGTAATACGATATTGGAAAAAAACGTTTTAGTAAACGTTAAAGATCGAGATTTTAGAATTTTGTCGGAAGAGTGTCGAAAGTTTGAAAAGTGTTTCAAATGAAGGTTAAAAACCTTGGAAAACGTTGTATGAACGTACGGGTCATGTCGAAATTTTGTAAAAAGTTTATACTTAGAAATTTTACCTAAAAACATGATTTTTGATTTTAAATAATAAAATATTATTTAATTATTTTATTTATTTAATAAATTCACTAAAAGACGAAAAATATAATTTTTCTCGAAACTTCTCTAATATGTTTATTATGAGTAAACGTTTCATTTTCAACCATATTATGATTATTTTTACGGTGACTAAGGTTACCGAATGGACTTATCGAGATATATTTATAATTATTTATTATAAATATTTACTTATATTACTTATCTATTTTCTTTAAATAGTATAAGTATGTATTATTGAGCGATGGGATTGATATGATTTTTGTGATATGTCGTCAACTATCACACCACTAAATTGATATGGGTAATTGTACAACGTGTCTAAACTCTATGCATCAAACGTGAAGACTGTTTTGTAAAATGAATGATTAAAATGTGACATTAACTGGACTAGGTCGTGTGCGGACGTCGTTGCATTTGCCTGTGTGATTAAGATTCGGTCGCTAAAGACTTGCTTGAGGAGAGTTCTCGTAGCCCTGTTTTTTTACTGTTTTCCGTTGGGGGGAAATGATACTCAAATGTGTTTTTGAACCGTTTTGAATTGAACTGTGCGAAATGTGATTTTGTTTTTGGGACAAGATATGTGCTTATGACTGCTTTGTGATCTTATGAGTTACATGGATTGTTTGGATCGGTGGGGTACGCATATCACAGTTATTTGTTTGATTGTTTGGATCGGATGGGTACGCCTACCCAGTATTTGTGTAATTATTGGAGCGGATGAGTACGCCTACCCTGGTATGTGTGAGGTCCTGCCTTAATTTAGTGCTCCAGCTGGTAGGCCCTTTAGGTGCATAAGTGACATATGGTGATTGACTAGTAGGATTGCTAGGTTGTGTTACATGACTAGCGGGGATGCTATGTCATGGTTTGTTTGCATATATATTCACTGTCATATGAACTATTGTCTAGTTTGTAATATTGGCAATACTTTTGGGTTTTAAGGTCTAACACCTTACGAGGCTCACCAACATTATTGTTGGACGTTTTCGAGTTTCAATTTTCAGGTGAAGTGTTAGAGGAATATAGTTTGTGATTATGTGGATAGCAGAAGTAGATGTATTACCGAGTAGATTTTTCATGTGAAGTCTTGCTTGTTTATTTTATTTGGTTTTAGTATTTGGAAGATTTTGGTTTAAGCTGGATTTGGACCCATGTGTGGGTTATTGGATGTTGTAAGAGTTTTACGGATTTGATTGTGATTAGGGACATCACTTCGAGGTTGTTCGAGGTGTGGTCTTCGTAACACTTGAAGTTTATACATTGTAGTTTTCTCTATATTGTATCTTGTGTTATGGTTGATCATTATGTTGCGCTCCCGAGTTTCCGCCATTGTCGGGGTGTGACAGATTGGTAATCAGAGCCAAGGTTATAGAGAACTAGGTGGGTTGACCTAGACTATAACCTAAGATCCGTCATTTAGTTGCGTATAGGATCTATGTGCGCGGTGTTATGCTTTTGCTTGCTTTTGCGTTTGTTCGCGGTTGGTGGCTTTAGTTTATGTCAGCCTTGAAAATGTGTGAGCTAAATAGTGAGTATGACTGCGAAAGGGATGCGAATATAAGTACGGTGGCCAACGTAGTTATAAGCGTATCACAACCCACTCATACTTGGTAATGTCATTCATACAAATCGATGTTGACACCATAAGGTGGTATTATGTGTATGGCTACATATATAGTAAGATATTCTATATATATGTTAGTCTTTCCACCTACCTAACGTTGCTCATGTTCTCCCTCGTATAGATAATGACGCTAGGGGTGAGGACCCGAAGTGCTGGCCGGCCTGTTGTCGAATCACGAGGAGGGCGAACGGGTTAGTAGAAGTGGAAGGGGTAGAGGACCTAGGGGAGGTAATGATGAGTGTGTATTGGAATTGATGGACAGGAAATGACCAGGGTTTGGGAGCTAATGGGGGCGTAGAGGGAGTCAATGGGAATGTAAAGGGAGTCAATGGGGGTGTAGGAGGAGCACCTGACTTCTCAACGATCATTGCCAAGCAATTGTAGAACATTTTACCCGCCATGCTAGCTCAGGTTAGTAACCAAGGAAATGTTGAAAATCAAAATGGTAATGTGGTTAGCGAGAACGTTCAGGAGAAAGTTAGGAATGTGTTAGTAAATGGCAACCGGGTAGGTTGTTCATATAAGCGGTTCTTTGCTTGTAACCCTATTAGTATTATGATGGTAATTGGATGTGATGTTTTCTTACTCGTTGGATTGAGGAAAAATATAGTATGTGAGATATGAGTGGTTGTAGTATTGACCAAAAAGTAAAATACACTGCTGGTTTATTTGTGGGTAAGGCTTTAACGTGGTGGAACTCTCAGATCACCCGCACGCTAGCCGGGAAAGTTGTTGTTAGTATGTATGTATGTCATGGATTGACTTTAAGGGTTTATGATGATATGAAGTGTTTTGTCCTAGCCTGAAATGCAAAGTTGAAACGGAGGTAGTGGAATCACGCCATGGTCGGGGCTGGCCATGCTGCGTATACTGATAGGTTTCATGAGTTGGCTAGGTTAGTTCCACATTTGGTGACTCCATAGAGTAGGAAGATTGAGAGGTATGTGTATGGCTGGCTACACAGATTTTGTGAGGATGGTGGCAACAACGGAGCCAAAGACTATACAGAAGCTGTGCAGTTTTCTGTAACACCCCCCAAAAATGAACGATGAGGCTGGTTAGGAATGGATAAATTAAGAAAAGTTGAGAAAAGAGGAATAATGTGGGGGGAACCTAGCAAGGATAAGTTTGGTAGGGACGATAATAATAGAGGGACTAGGACTGGAAATGCTTTTGCTTCTACCGCAAACCCTGTAGGAAGAGAGAATACGGGTGTTTAGCCTAAGTGTACCACCTGTAATTCCTACCATGCACCTGGAGGGCCTTGTCGCACATGCTTTAACTGTAACCGCCCGGGTCATTTGGCAAAGGATTGTAGAGGCGTGCCGAGGAATGTGAATCCTGTCAATGCTAGAAACCCAACTGTTAGGGCATGTCCTATTTTATGAGTGTGGTAGTACCTAACATGTCAGGTCAGCTTGTCCTAGATTGAATAGGGCACAAGGACCGGAAGGAAATCGGTCACAAAACAAGGTGTGGCTATATATAGGGGGGTTAGGGTCGTGGGAACCCAAGGGAACCAAGATTAGGGGTAGGGCATTCATGTTGGGAGTAGAGGAAGCTCGCCAGGACCCGAACATTGTGACGGGTACGTTTACTTTGAACAATTATTTTGCCACTACCTTATTTGACTCTGGTGCCGACTATAGTTTTGTTTCCACTACTTTTATACCTTTATTAGGCATAGAGCCTAGTGAATTAGGTTTCAGATATGAGATTGAGATAGCTAGCGGGCAACTAGTAGAGATTGATAAAGTTATCAAGGGTTGCAAACTAGAAATCAAGGGTCATGTATTGACATCGATTTTGATACCTTTTAGGCATGGGAGTTTTTGATTGTGATTTATAGGTATGGATGCCTTGTCTAATCATAAGGCTGGAATAATTTTTCATGAGAAAGTAGTAAGGATGCCACTACTGGATGGTAAGTGCTTAGAGTATTAGGAGAGAAACCGGAAGAAAAGATGAGGCAACTAAAGAGTGCAAAGGCTAAAGAGAAGGAACAAAAAAAGATCGTAGTAGTGAGAGATTTTCCCGAGGTATTCCCGGATGACATATCTGGATTGCCGCCTGTTCGGGAAATTGAGTTTCGAATTGAGTTAATCCCTACAGCAACGCCGGTAGCAAAGTCTCCCTATCGTTTGGCACCTTCTGAATTGGAGGAGTTGTCGGGACAACTCAAGGAACTCCAAGACAAAGGTTAGGGTATTTGAATGATTGTAAGATATTAGGGATCTTAGTTGCGATTTGGGACATCATTTGAGTTTGTTCAAGGTTGATGGTCTTCATAGCACTTGGAGTTTATGCAATGTAGTTTTCTCTATTTTGTATCTTGTGTTATGATTGATCATTATGTTGCATTCCTGATTTTCCGCCATTGTCGGGGTGTGACAGATTGGTAATCAGAGCCAAGGTTATAGAGAATTAGGTGGATTGACCTAGACTATAACGTAAGATCCGTCGTTTAGTTGCGTATCGGATCTTTGTGCGCGGTGTTTCACTTTTGTGTGCTTTTGTGTGTTCGCGGTTTGGTGTTTTAGTTATGTCAGTCATTGAAATGTGTGTGCTCAATATTGAATATGATTGGGAAAGGATGTGAATATAAGTACGGTGGTCAACGTAGTTATAAGCATATCACAACTCACTCATACTTGATAATGTTGTTCACACAAATCGATGTTGACACCGTAGGGTAGTGTTATGTGTATATCTGTATATATATAGTAAGATATTCTATATATAATAGTCTTCCCACTTACCTAACGTTGCCTATGTTCTCCTTCGTGTGGATAATTCCGCCAAGGGTGATGACCCGAATTGCTGGCCGGCTTGCTGCCGAATCATTAGGAGGGGGAACGGGTGTACGAGTTGGTAGAGGTAGAAGGGGTAGAAGACCTAGGGAAGGTAATAATGAGCGTGTTGATGATCTGAATGGTCAAGGAAATGACCAAGGGATGGGAGATAATGGGGGTGTAGATGGAGTCAATGGGAATGTAAAGGGAGCCAATGGGGGAGCACCCAACTTCTCGACAATCATTGCCCAACAATTGCAGAACCTATTACCCGCCATGTTGGCTCAGGTTAGTAACCGAGGAAATGTTGGAAATCAAAATGGTAATGTGGTTAATAAGAACGTTCAGGAGAATGTTGGGAATGTGATAGTGAATGGCAACCAGGTAGGTTGTTCATATAAGGAGTTCTTAGCCGGTAAACCTAAGAAATATGATGGTAAGGGAGGTGATGTAGTTCTTACTCGTTGGATTAAGAAAATGGAGTATGTGCATGATATGAGTGGTTGTAGTATTGACCAAAAAGTGAAATACATTGCTGGTTCATTTGTGGGTAAGGCTTTAACGTGGTAGAACTCTCAGATTCGTACGCTAAGCCGAGAAGTTGCTGTTAGTATGTCATGGAATGACTTTAAGTTTATGATGATACAAGAGTTTTATCCTAGTCATGAGATGCAAAAGTTGAAAATTGAGTTGTGGAATCACGCCATGGTTGGGGCTGGCCATGCTGCGCATACTGATAGGTTTCATGAGTTGGCTAGGTTAGTTCCACATTTGGTAACTCCTGAGAGTAGGATGATTGAGAGGTATGTGTATGGCCTTGCTCCACAGATCCGTGGGATGCTGTCAGCAACAGAGCCAAAGACTATACAGAAGGTTGTGCAGATTTTTGGTGCACTGACCGATGAGCCTGTTAGGAATGGATCAATTAAGAAGGTTGAGAAAAGAGGAAATATCGGGGAACCTAGTAAGAATAAGAATGGTAGAGATGATAATAAGAGGACTAGGACTGGAAATGATTTTGCTACTATTGTAACCCTGTAGGAAGAGAGAATACGGGTACCTGGCCTAAGTGTACCACCTGTAACTCCTACCATGCACCCGGAGGGCCTTGTCGCATATGCTTCAACTATAACCACCTGGGTCATTTGGCAAATGATTGTAGAAGTGTGCCGAGGAATGTAAATCCTGTCAATGCTAGAAACCCAAATGTTAGGGCATGTTATGAGTGCAGTACCGACCATCTCAATCCAGCATGTCCTAGATTGAATAGAGCACAAGGACCAGGAGGAAACTGTCCAATCAATTGTTGTTTGCTAATAAAGGAGGGTAAGGGCATGGAAACAAAGGAACCAGCTAGGGGTTGGGCATTCAGTTTTTGGGAGTAGTGGAAGCTCGCCAGGGATCCGAACATTGTGACAGGGCGTTTACTTTAAAACAATCATTTTGCCACTTACCTTATTTGATCTGGGCCGACTATTGTTTTGTTTCCACTTCTTTCTTATAACCTTGTTAGTATAGAGCACAGTGAATTTGGTTTTAGATATGAGAATTGAGATAGCTAGCATGCAGCTAGTAGAGAATTGATAAGGTTAGCAAGGGTTTGCAAAACTAGACAATCGAGGGTCATGTCTTTGACATCGATTTGACCTTTAGGGCATGGGAGTTTTGATGTGATTATAGGTATGGATTGGTTGTCTAATCATTAGGATAAAATAATTTATCATGAGAAAGTAGTAAAGATACCACTACTGGATGGCAAGGTGCTTAGAGTATTAGGAGAGAAACCAAAAGAAAAGATGAGGCAGTTAAAGAGTGTTAAGGCTAAAGATAAGGAACAAAAAGAGATAGTATTAGTGAGAGATTTTCCCGAGATATTCCCAGATGACCTATCTGGATCGCCGCATATTCGGGAAATTGAGTTTCGGATTGAGTTAATCACTGGAGCCGTACTGATTACAAAGTCTTCCTATCGTTTGGCACCTTCTGAATTGGAGGAGTTGTCGGGTCAACTCAAGGAACTCCAGGACAAAGGTTTCATTTGACCAAGCTCATCGTCTTAGGGAGCACCGGTTTGTTTGTGAAAAAGAAGGATGGTTCTTTTCGGATGTGTATTGACTGTAGCGAATTGAACAAGTTGACTGTTAAGAATCATTATTCGCTTCCTAGGATTGATGATCTATTTGACCAACTGCAAGGGTCACAGTTTTTCTCAAAGATAGATCTTAGGTCTGGATACCATCAGCTGAGAGTGCATGAGGATGACATTCCAAAGACTGCGTTTAGAACTCGTTATGGACATTTCAAGTTCACAGTAATGCCCTTTGGTCTGACTAACGCACCAGCGGTATTCATGGATTTGATGAACAGAGTTTGTAGGCCTTATCTTGATAAGTTTGTGATAGTGTTTATAGACGATATCTTAATCTACTCTAAGACTCGGGAGGAGCATGTAGAACACTTAAGGTTAGTCTTGGAACTGCTCAAGAAGGAGAAACTGTATGCTAAGTTTTCTAAGTGTGAATTCTGGCTAAGAGAAGTGCAGTTTCTTAGGCATGTGATAAATGGTAATGGGATTCATGTAGACCCTAGTAAGATTAAAGCTGTTAAGAATTGGAAAGCCCCTAGAACTCCGTCTGAGGTTCGTTCGTTCTTAGGATTGGCTGGATATTACCGTAGGTTCATTAAGAACTTTTCTAAGATAGCTAAGTCTCTTACTATCTTGACTCAGAAGTGTAAGACTTTCGATTGGGGTGAGGAACAGGAATTGGCATTTCAAACTTTGAAGGATAAGTTATGTAATGCGCCTGTTCTAGCTCTCCCCGATGGACCGGAAGACTTTGTGGTATATTGTGATGCGTCCGGGTTAGGACTAGGCTGCGTGTTGATGCAGAGAGGTAAAGTGATAGCATATGCGTCTAGGCAGTTGAAAATTCATGAAAAGAATTATACGACCCATGATTTGGAACTAGGAGCAGTTGTGCTTGCACTTAAGATTTAGAGACATTATTTGTACGGGAAAAAGAGTGTCATATATACGGATCATAAGAGTCTTTAGCATATCTTTAGTCAGAAAGAGTTGAATATGCGATAGCGTCACTAGATAGAGTTGTTTAGTGATTATGACTGTGAGATTCGCTACCATCCTGGTAAGGCGAATGTGGTGGCTGATGCCCTAAGTAGGAAGGAAAGAGTAAAGCCTAAGAGAGTTAGAGCTATGAATATGACCCTTCAGTCGAGTATCAAGGATAGGATACTGGCGGCTCAGAAGGAGGCTATGGATGAGTCTGCAGGATTGCAGAAAGGTTTGGATGAGATGATAGAACAGAGAAGTGATGGGACTTTGTACTACCTGGATCGAATATGGGTGCCTTTGAAGGGTGATGTGAGAACCCTGGTAATGGACGAAGCCCATAAGTTGAGGTACTATGTACACCTAGAAGTTGATAAGATGTATTATGACCTTAGAGATAGGTATTGGTGGCCGGGTATGAAGAAGGACATAACTGTGTATGTTAGTAAGTGTTTGACTTGTTTGAAGGTTAAGATTGAGCATCAAAGGCCATCTGGCTTGCTCCAGCAACCTGAGATTCCCGAATGGAAATGGGAAGGAATAGTTATGGATTTTGTGACTAAGTTGCCTAGGACTAGTAGTGGGCATGACACAATCTGGGTCATTGTAGACCGGTTGACCAAGTCTGCTCATTTTCTGCCTATGCGAAGGATTATAAGATGGATAGATTGGCTAGGTTGTATTTGAATGAGATAGTTGCTAGACATGGTGTGCCGATCTCGATCATATCGAATCGTGATAGTCGTTTCACATCAAGGTTTTGGCAGTCAATGCAAGAGGCATTAGGTACTCGTTTAGAATGAGCGATCAGCGCATCCGCCCCCTCACACCTCCACCCCCTCGCCCTGCTCCACACCGCTCCGCGCGTCAGTGTGATGCCCATCCCTGCATCTATTTAGACTTTGGAAGACATGCTTAGAGCGTGGGTCTTTGACTTTTGAGGAAGTTAGGATGTTTATATTCTGTTGGTTAAGTTTTCATATAACAATAGTTATCATTCTAGTGTGAGATGCGCTCCGTTTGAGGCATTGTATGGTAGAAAGTGTCGTTCACCAATTATTTGGGCTGAGATTGAAGAAGGTCAGTTGATAGGACCTGAGTTAGTGCAAGAGACTACTGAGAAGATCTCGCAGATTAAGGATAGACTTTAGGTGCGCGCATGATAGTCAGAAAGTTATGCTGATAAGAGGAGGAAGCCTCTAGAGTTTAGTGTAGGTAACTATGTCTTGCTCAAAGTGTCGCCTTGAAAGGTGTGGTACACTTTGGGAAGAAGGGGGAAATTAGCTCCTAGATTTGTTGGACCTTTTAAGATTGTTGAAAAAGTAGGCCCCGTGGCCTATCGGTTAGACTTGCCTGAGGAGTTGAATGGTGTTTATGACATGTTCCACATGTCAAACCTTGAGAAGTGTTTGGCTGATCCAACAACTGCAAGTGCCCTTGATGTGATCCAAGTGAAATGCAAGTTAAATTTTATGGAAGAGCCTATGGAAATTTTGAAAAGAGAGTTTAAGAAGTTGAAGCGGAGTAGAATTGCTATCATCAATGTTCGGTGGAATTCAAAACGTGGACCTGAATTCACGTGGGAACGTGAGGATCAGATGAAACTGAAGTACCCGCATTTGTTTAGTGATGTTAGTAGCTGAATTTTAGGGTCAAAATTATTTTAGGGGGTAGAATGTAACCCTTTCCCTTTTTGTGTTCTGAATATTCCATTTTAGTCCTTTGACTATTTTACATTTGTTAGTTTAATTAGATATTGTACCGTGTTGTCGGTGGTGATTTTATGAGAATTGTGGTGATTTATGGTTTATTGTGATTAATAATCCCTTTTTGGAAGGTATTATTATGTTATTTGTATTCCGGGTGGTTTGACCCGTGAATTTTGAGAAATGCCGAAAAACGAGTCCTGACACGTCCGTTAATGTCCAAATGAGTTTTTAAGGGTTTAAAGTGAAAATATGTCAAGTAAATACTCTAAGTTATTGGAAAAGTATTTTTAAAGTGAATAAAAATGCTAAGTAACTTTGGGGAGTATTTTACGGTTGAGTTTTACGAGCTTTTAAGTGATCCCGACACAAAAAGAAAGACCCGGCAACCATTAGGATGCCATAACCAGCTCCAGGAAGCCTAGGGGACAAAGGAGCTTATTTTTAGCCAAGATGTTCAAGGTTGTACATTATAAGTTTTTAACTAGAACATTTCCAATCATTTTTTTTCATTTTAGGAAAATAATAAAACATACAAAAGTTGTGTCTTGGTGTGTCGAACTAAGCCAAACCAACAAAACCTAGTAATTTTCCAACTTTGATCAAGAAAGTGATATTCCGGGTTGATACGAGTATTTAGGTATTCATTTAAACAACGTTTGGGTTGTCCGGTTCGTGTCGAAATCTACATTTTTGAAGAATTTCTTGCTATGTTCTAAACTTTAAATTTCTCGTTTGTCTTTTTGAGTTTATATTGGTGCATAAAATGTTAGTTGTACAAGTTGATCGTTGTAAAAAGTCGGAGTTTTGAAAGCGAAACGAATAAAAAGGGGTGTTTGGTTGCGTCGAACATAAAAAGGAAAAAAGAGAGTTTTGTAGTTTTGATGTTGTGGTCGTGATGGTTGAATAACATATGTTGCTAAATAGCTTATTTTGGATAATAGCTTGTATAGCTTATTTTGTGGGCTTTCGTGACTTATTTTGAGCTTATATGCTCACGTCACCTATAAAAATCACAAGGGAAGTGATTTTGATTATTTTCGTGGTATGGTGTATGTTTGTGGACTAATATTATAGCTTATGGTGGTAACCAAATGCGATACGTAGCTTACTAGCTTATTTTCAAGCTTAATATATGTATTGTGAAGCTTACGGACTCACAGCCCAATAAGCTCATTTAAGTCGTGGCTTAATGGGAGGGCTTATTGTGGTCCAGATTATTTTCTACTTATTAGTATGAACTTATGTATATAAATGGGCCTTGGTTTTAGGCTTGGATCGTATTTTGGACGTATAAATACCTTAATGGACCCTTATTGGGCCTTAAAGCCCAATAAGCGATATTTAGTCGTTTTAAGAGTTTTGACGGACTTTTGAAAGTGAAATGTATTTACGAAGTGATATTGAATGTTGTTTTGGGAGAAACGTTTTAGTAAACGTTAAAGATTTGAGATTTTGGAATATTGTCGGAAAAGTGTCGAAAGTTGAAAAGTGTTTGAAATAAAGGTTGAGAACCTTGGAAAATGTTGTATAAACGTACGGGTCATGTCGAAATTTTGTAAAAAGTTTATACTTAGAAAATTTCACTTAAGAACGTAATTTTTTATTTTAAATAATAAAATATTATTTTATTATTTAATTATTTTAATAAATTCACTAAAAGACGAAAAAATATAATTTTTCTCGAAACTTCTCTAATATGTTTATTATGAGTAACATTTCATTTTCAACCAAATTATGATTATTTTTACGATGACTAAGGTTACCGAATAGACTTATCGAGATATATTTATAATTATTTATTATAAATATTTACTTATAATGCTAGTATAAGTATGTATTATTAAGCAATAGGATTGATATGATTGTTGGGATATGTCGTCAACCATCACACCATTAAATTGTTACGGGTAATTGTACAACGCGTCTAAACTCTATGCATCAAACGTGAAGACTGTTTTGGAAAATGAATGATTAAATTAGGACATAACTTGGACCGAGGTCCGTGTGCGGACGTCGTTGGAATTTGTTGTGTGATTGGAAAATTTGGTTGTAAAGACTTGATTGAGGTAGTTCTCGTGTGCCCTTTTTTCACTGTTTTCCTCAGTTGGGGGAAAATGGTACTCAAATGTGTTTTGAATTGAACTGTGCGATATGTGGTTTTGTTTTTGGGACAAGATATGTGCTTATGACTGCTATGTGAATATTGTGGTGCTATGATTGTTTTGGATCGGAGGAAGTAGCCTATTCCAGTATTTGTGTGTTATTGGAGCGGGTTGGGTACGACTACCCTGGGTATGTGTGTTTTCCCCACCACACCCACAAACACCCACAACCCACAAAAAACCCACCACAACCATTCTGAGGTCCTGCCCTAATTTTTTCTTTTTTTATTTTTTTTTTTTTTTTAGTGCTCCAGACGGTAGGCCCTTTAGGTGCGTAAGTGAAAATGGTGTAGGGGGGGGGGGGATGAACAAAATTTTTAACTTAATAACATGAGATGTACGGTAACTAAAGTTTACACAAAAAGATTTTGGGTTTCCGGGGTTCCGTTAGGTCAAAAACGCGAAAAACGCAAATTAAACGCTAAAACGTAAAAATAAATATCAAAAGTGATCGTAAACTACGAAACACTTAGAAATGATAAAATAACTCATATAATATCTAAACTAATTAAAATCCTATGTCAGAACGCGTCCGATGACGTTTTTCAGATTTACGCAGGTTAACTTCCCGGTAAACTGTTAAATTCAAACTTAACGTATAAAAGTCAAAAATAATGATCGAAAAAGTTCAAATTATTGACCTGAAATTTATAGGGTGTGACAAATTCTGTGGTTTCAAAACTTAATGCCACTCTTGCTTCAGGAATGTTCAAGCTTGATATAGAACCTATTTCTGCTAGGCTTAAGAACAATAGGGATGCTCATGAGGTTTACATTGAGAAGACTATAGAATATGCTGACACTCTTAGTGGATTTGTAGAACAACCTAGAACACAATATCCTAGTGAACCTCTATTAGAATCTGCTTGCATATTTACAAAACATGTTCAGGAATTGTTAGTCTATGCCTCTCAGACATGCCCTAATTCACTAAAACCTAGTGAGAAGTTAGTTGCTGTCACACCGAGTAACAAGGACAAAAGAGTTAGATTTGCTGAAGCTGTCACATCTTCAAACAATATTCCCAAACAGACTAATTCTCTTAAAACCAAAGATTCTAACAAGCCTTTGTTGACTTCTACAGGAGTAAAAACTACTACTAGTGCTAGCAGATCAAAGCATTCAGGCAATACAAAGAACAATAGGATCACGCGACCATCAAGTAGCAATCAGAAGAATAAAGTAGAAGACCACTTTTGGAAAGTTAAATCTAGTTTGAATAAGACGAATTCTGTTTTTGAACCTATTAGTAATGCACTTGTTAAGCATTCTGTGAGAAATGCTAAGTTTGAATCTATGTGTGCTATCAGTAACAAATATTTATTTGATGCCAATCATGATATGTGTCTTGTTGATTTTGTGAATGATGTGAATGTGCGTTCGAAATCTAAATCTAAAAGAAACAAAAAGAGAAAAGCTTGGAAACCTACAGGTAAAGTGTTCACTGATGTAGGATATAAGTGGAAACCCATAGGAAGATTTTTCACTATAGTTGGTAACTCATGCCCTTTAACTAGGATCACTCCTAAGAAAATAATGCATCGTAAGGAAACCACTCCTAAGTCAGCTGAAACACCAAAACGAAAGATTAAAGTCTATAGTAGGAGACCCAAACAAATAACATTAGTAGGTTAGAGTAAAAAAGCTAAGATTGTAGAATCTAAAACTTCTAACAACTCAGAACCCACTCATTTGTGGGGATCCAATGCTACAGATGTTCCATCTTCTTCTTCTCTTGTCAATGACAGGTTGTCCAGATCTTCCTTGGTATTAGGACTTCCGGATGTTCAAAAAAAATATGGAACATGGAACCGTTCTCAGCTCATGAACTTCGTTAGTAAATTTCTAGGAACTGTTCGATTCGGAAACGACCAAGTTGCAAATGTAATTGTTGAAAGTATGTGTTATTTTGTGAAGATATTTTATGAAGTTAAAAGTGTGACCCGTGCAACGCACGGGTATTGCACTTGTTTATTTTGTTAAAGTGTCCACTTCTCTTAGTTTGGGTATCCACTTTTGACCTTTAATCTTTAGACTATAGTTTCATCTCTTAGTTTCTTTTATATCTTTTGATACTTAACACTTCTCGTCACTGTAAAACCCACATGAAAATACCATGAAATTTAAAATTTTAATAAACAATAAAATCACGACAAGAAAACCTATGAATTTAATATCACGACAAGTTATCACACGAAATTAAAATCTACGAATCATGAACACACGAAGATACAAAATACGATGTGAAAATAAAAACTAAACAATTTCTTTTGGGCTTATGAGTATTTCGGCAAGATCACAAGAAAAAGGAAAAGGCCCATGTTCAATTTTTAAAGCCCAAGCCCAAGGTCCTAAGTATAACTCCAAGAAACTAGATTTTATCTCATTTATTGTTACAAGAATTCAAAATAAGAAACCCTAAAAACTTCTACAAACCGGCGGCACCACAAGGAGGGAAGGAACAAGTTTGATCTTGGTTCGTGGAATCGTTGTGTTTTCTATCTCTATTCCATCCTCGATTTATTCCTGTAATCGGTAAACCATGAAAACCTTTCTATCTTTTTTTTAAATATTATGCATGCATGAAAAATGAACCTCATGAAATAATAAGAATTATACAAATTAAATCAAGGGTTTAGATTTTCGAGTGTGGTGATTCGAACAAAGGACCCAAGCCGAAGCCCTAAGGCTCTCGGCAAATATATGGGTAACATGGGGGGTGTTTTCGTTGGGTTGTGACCGAGTAAAGCCAAGCCGAGACCCCAAAGGGGTACTCGGCACATATGTGGTTTGGGGATTTATTTTCGAGTGACCTTAGGCCAAAGAAACCCAAGCCGAGACCCAATGGGTACTCGGCATATATATGTTTTTACCATGATCTTGTCGGGTGATATTAGACCAAGAGAAAAACAAGCCGAGACCCCTACGGGGCTCGGCATAATTATATGTTGTCATGGGGTTATTTGACGTTGGGGTTGAGGTCGAAGGATCAAGTCGAGACCCTAATGGGTTCGGCATATGCATGGTATTATTAATGTTGTTGTTTCATGACCCTTGTCGAATGAAAGAGCAAGCCGAGAGCCACAAGGGCTCGGCATACATGTGGTTGTGGTTATTTGTGTAGTTCGTGTGTTCGAGTTGCCAAGAAACCAAGCCGAGTCCCTTGGGCTCGGCATATTTATGGGTGTTTGTTTGTGTCGCATGGGGTGTTTGTGGCCAAAGAGACCAAGCCGAGTACCTTAGTACTCGGCAAATGATGCATATAAAATTGTTGGTATGTTTTCGGCTTAGTATGAGGGCTTATAAATGAGTTTTGAGTTAAACGTATGGGCTTATAAAATTATGATTTCGGCTTATAACGTGGGCTTATGACTAAATGATTTTTTACTTAAATATGTGGGTTTATAAACTTATTGATTTCGGCTTAAAATGTGGGCTTGTGAGTTACAATTTTTGGGCTAGCCGACCCAAGGCCACGCGGCCCATTTGATTTGGGCTTATTTTTATATGCGGCCCATAAAGGTCCGGCCCATATGGGTTTTGTCTCCACCAGAAAGCAACTCAAAACTGACGCCATGTGGTGTTACTTTGATGCCTTCCTAACTTCTGTAGAACCAAAGAACTTTAAACAAGTAATGACCGGACCATCATGGATCGATGCAATGCAAGAAGAAATTCATGAATTTGAAAGACTACAAGTTTGGGAATTGGTGTCGTGTCCAGATAAAGTCATGCTGATCAAACTTAAATGGATTTATAAGGTCAAGACAGACGAATTTGGCGAGGTACTAAAGAATAAGGCAAGATTAGTTTCTCAGGGATTCAGACAAGAAGAAGGAATCGATTTTGAGGAATCATTTGCACCGGTTGAAAGAATAGAGGTCATTCGTATCTTCGTAGCAAATGCAGCAACAGATATTGACAATTTTCCAAATGGATGTCAAAACGGCATTCTTAAACGGCGAGCTCAAGGAAGAGGTCTATGTTTCTTAACCAGAAGGATTTGTTGATCAGGAATATCCATCGCATGTGTACAAGCTCAAAAAGCATCTTTACCATCTCAAACAAGCACCACGTGCATGGTACGACATGCTGTCAAGTTTCCTTATTTCACAACATTTCTCTAAAGGTGCAGTTGATCTGACACTCTTCACATGAAAAGCAGGAAACGACTTATTGCTGGCATAAATTTATGTTGATGATATAAAATTTGCATCACTAATACTGCTTTGTGTAATGAGTTTGCTAATCATATGACCACTAAGTTTAAAATGTCAATGATGGGGCAGATGTCATTCTTTTTAGGATTACAAATTTCTCAAAGTCCTAGAGGCATCTTCATAAACCAATCAAAATATGCTTCTGAAATTATTAAAAAATATGGTTTGCTATCTAGTGATTCTGTAGACATACCTATGGTGGAAAAGAATAAACTGGATGAAGATCTACAGGGGACACCAGTTGATGCTAAACTTTACCGTGGCATGATTGGGTCCCTCATGTATCTGACGTCCAATAGACCCGACCTTATTTATGCAGTCCGCTTATGTGTCCGGTATCAGGAAAAGTCTACCGAAAAGAACTTAAATGCGGTTAAATGGATCTTTTGGTCCCTCATGTATCTGACGTCCAATAGACCCGACCTTATTTATGCAGTCCGCTTATGTGTCCGGTATCAGGTAAAGTCTACCGAAAAGAACTTAAATGCGGTTAAATGGATCTTTTGGTACCTAAAAGAATACTAAAATGTCTCTAACAGCATATTCAGACGCAGATCACGCAGGGTGTTAGGACACTAGACGCAGTACATCAGGAAGCGTTTAATTCTTAGGTGATAAACTTGTTAGCTGATCTTCCAAGAAGCAAAAGAGCACTGCCATTTCGAGTACAGAGGCTCAATATATTGCCTTATTTGGGTGTTGTGCTCAAATCATATGGATGCGTTCACAGCTAACAGATTATGGCTTTCAATTCAATAAGATTCATCTGTACTGCGACAACAAAAGTGCAATTGCTCTATGCTGCAACAACGTTCAACACTCAAGAGCAAAGCACATCGATGTATGCTACCATTTTATAAAGGAGCAGGTAGAGAATGAAATAGTGGAACTTTACTTTGTGCAGACGGAATATCAACTGGCTGACATCTTCACCAAACCGTTGTCAAGAGAAAGATTCAACTTCTTGATCAAAAAGTTGGGTATGAGAAGTATGTCTCCAGAAATGCTAAAATGTCTGACAGAGGAGGAAGACGAGTAATGGTGGTAACTCATGTAATATCATGTGTATTATATGTATATAAGATCAGAAAACCCAAAAAGATTTTTCATTTTATATAAACTTTTCAAAAAGAAAATATAAAAATATAAAATCATAAAAAGAAAATTAAAAATTAAAAAAAAAAAATCAATAAAATTAAAAAAAAAATTTTTTCATGACATGTTTTCTAGCATGATAATATTTACGGGCTTTAGAAATGTGTATCATTCATTATGGCACAAAAGCCCTAAAATAAAGTTCGAATAGAAATATATGTCTCATATGGCTTGCTATTATTTCAGTAGCAACCCGTCAATCATCAGATGAAAAGGCAAGTATTTCAAAAAGCAAGAGACTTGGCCTCACAATGGGAAATGTGAAATTTTTCTCGGATTATGAATCGCTTTATTATCATTCAAGGCTTGTGGTTTACTTTGCAACACAACTCATGCTTCTATGCAAATAAGTGTATGTGTCGTGCATTTATTTATGTAACGACTTGAGAAATCTTGTTTTTATTAGGTGTTAGTTTTTTAAGAAAAATAATTAATCATATCAGTTTAGTCATCTTCAAATGATTTTTAAAAGAGTTTCTATCACTTCTATATACTCGATGTCTACGGATCTTTAAATAGAATAGGGACATTATTTGAGGGTTTCAAACATCGGAAAACTCCCCTCTCTAATTGACTATATCGAAAGAAATAGTCAATTTCTTTAAATGTGATCTTTCAAAAATATCATCGTGGAAATAAATGGAAAAAGGTTATTCATTAACGGATTATCAATTCAAGGGGAGTTAATGTATTCGTCTAGCTCAATTTGGGCTTTAAAGAAAAAATATTTTTTTTTTTTAAATTGGTTATTGAAGTTAATTTTTTAGGGACTAAATGGCAAAATTTAGAACTTAGGATCCTAGTTATAACTTTAAGGGCTAAAATGGTCTTTCATATAAAAACAACCTAGTCAGACTTTATATAAAGTTTAAATAAAGAAAAAATAGAAAGACACTTGAAAACTACAAGGACCATTCTTGCCATTCTGACACTTAAATGGTTAACATAATCTCACAGAACACATTTCGCTCTCAACTTTCACTCACATAACCAATCACACAATTTCTGTCTCAAACCACATATGATCGCTCGATCTGCGCAAATTCTCAATAGAAAAGTTCAATAGCTGGTTGCTAATCGGACAAAAGCTTCATTCGCACTATTTGTTCAATGAAATACTCGGTTCCTCGCATTGTCATGTCTGTAATCTTGATTAAATTAGAATACACCTTTTATCAACTTGAAATCTGTTACTTAAAAACGGTTTGCTGAGGTGCAAGTATAGTGAGTTATTGAAGAAGTTGTTAGGTTTTGTCAAATTACGTAGAAGGGTTAGTGTGCGTCTCGGGTGCACTATAGTACGTAAAAAACATAATTTGAATATATTCATAGAGAACCATTTTTAAGAGAAGTGATGATCTTATTTGAAGTATAAAGCGTGCTATGACGCGCATATTGTTAGTTTGAATAGTTGAGGGTTAGTCGTTAAGCAGCATTGTTAGTGTTCTTAGTCTGATCTCTAACTAGTTTAAGCTTCCTTTGATCTGTTGCTTTGTCTTGGAAAAATCGCGCCTCGCTCTGGTACGCTAGGTTGAAAATGGTTATATGTAATGCGTTGATGAGATAATGTGCTCAATAGTGAGTTGTCGGCTCTATCGATAGTAGACACCTCTGAGATATATCTGTGGATATATTCTTAGCCTCCCAAATTGTCTCTTAACGAGTTGTTGTCCATAGAGAATTATCCTTAGATGTGCTAGAATTCTTGATTTAGATGCTAAAAATTGTTGGTGTTTTCTATGTGGTTAATGTTTCCTGTGCTTGCATATGATTGCTTTTGCTGATGTTTGCTTGATTTGCTTAAGGGTTTTGATTGACAAAAAGTGTAGTGTTAAGATAACGTTGATGTGACGCGAAACATGTTTAGGTAAATGAAGCGAAACATGTCACACTCGTTCTAAGCAAAACATGTTTGTTTCGTGTAAGCGAAACATGTCAGTCTTGTCTAAGCGAAACATGTATGTTGTTGTCTGAGCGAAACATGTTTAAAGTTTGTTCAAGCAAAACATGTACAAGTACATTTATCAAGCGAAATTTGACAAATTACGAAAGAAGAAAACTCTACCAAATTTTTAATAAAATTTATGTAATCTTATGTTTAAAGTATATACTTCAATTGCCATGAATTTTTAGAATGTTCATTTGAGCTCTCTAATTGAAAGTTGTGTCTACGTTCCTTGGAAATGTCATGTTGATACTTTGAGTTGAATTTATTGACTTCAATGACCTTCAGTTGATTTTTTCTTAGAGTGTAGTTACCATTCTGTCATGTTTTGCATGAACTAATCAATAGATCAATCCTATCATTAAAGGATAACCAAATTAATTAGTAAAATATATCTGTTGTATATATAAACTGTATTGGTTAATTCTTAAGGAGAATAATGAATCCTTAAGAAACACAACAAATTTTTGCTCGTGATGAAAAGTGGGTTCCTTTTGCTGAGAGAGAGTCAAAATCAGCTTTACAAATATCATATTGGAAACCACAGTGCCACAAAAGGAAGAGACATTTCTCGTGTTGGTCTAGATTAGTGGCTATAATGTTAAGAATTCCCATGCTTTGATAAGTTGGACGCATTAACCTATTAGTGTAGATGTCCATAAGATCTTTATGCAACATATTTGGTTAACACCATCAAGAAGGTTCAAGACACTGATTCTTATGAATTCATCTTAGCCAACAAGAAGTGCAATTGGTCAAATGATGTAGCCTTAGGACAATCCAGGATAATCTATCGACGTGTTAGGGATGGGCTGTTACGATTCGGAGATGTTCTAGATGATACTACATCACCTTTCTCATTGATCTTGGCTGTACTAGGTCCACACTGAACAGGCACACCTACATGTTTGCTGGTTCCATTATGCACCAGCTCCGTGGATGAACTCTAACTGCTTATCTATTAACAAGTGCCTCTTTTGGAGAAAGACTGCAAGTTAACGAATTAAACTCCAATCAAGTCCATAATTTGACATATTGTGGGGGAATGTTCTCTAACAGAGCAGATAAATGTAGGTTATCTTGAATTGATTTGGGAAGACATTGCTTACACAGATTGGACCAACTGGAATGAATAAGAGATCCAGAATTGACATATTGTGGGGGATGTTTAACAGGGAAAATGTCGACTATCCTGAATTAATTTGGGAAGATCTTGCTTACCAGATTGATCACAGGAAAGAAAATAGATCAAGACGTGAGAACATGCCCTATCCCCGTTTCACCAAAATCATCATAAACCATTTCCTGAAACAACATAAGTCTCTCACAGCCTCAATCACAAGCATTATCATATAATCAAAGATGATGGTATTGTAAGCCGGTTAAAGTTTGTCAGAATAGGTGAATACTATCAGGAATATGGTCATCCCATTCCTGATGTGATGCTGACTGGTGCAATCAAGTGTTCAAAATCATATCAGATGTTCATCAAATATTCAACTCATCAGATTCCACCCAAAAAGCAGAGGAAAATGTTCAAAAGGCAAGAAGACTAACGAGGAGTCTTAGGAAACTATCGATGTATCCGAAGAGTCTGAACCTGAATCTGAACCAACTAAGAAGAACACTGCTAGCAGAAGAGTAGTCAAGAAGAAAGTCACACTGTCAGGTGATGACAACATTATCTCTGATGATCCTGATGCTGCCTTGGAATTAGCTAAGTCTATCAGTCAAACTGAAGCTGAAGAAGCAAAAGCAGTAAGGAAAGTTCATGCTACACATGCTAGGACCGTGACTGAATCTGTCTCTAAATCTGCTAAGAAGAAGTCTAGTGGCAGAAGTTCTAAGAGTGTGGTAATTCAAGGCACTCCAAGTGCTCCAAAGTTAAAACCCGCCACTTCAAAGACTAAACTTAAAGGTGCTCCATCTCTTACTCCACAAGAACAAGAAGTTGTAGACATCATGCAAGCTCTCAAGGAAAGTAAGAAGACAAGCAGAAGACAACCAGGTACTAGAGGCTCACATGAAGGAACTGGTAGTAAACTAGGGGTTCCCGATGAGTCCGCGGTCGTCTCTGCTACCTCAAGTGAAGGAATTGGTGCTAAACCAGTGGTTCTCGATGAGGAAAAGGACATCACGAAAGAGAAGTTTATCCTAGAATAGGGAGATGAACAAGATAGTGAATTTTCTAATGATGATAATGATGAAGTTTAGAAGGATGATAAAGATGGTGATGCGGATGATGAAGGCGATGATCATGTCAGTGATACACAAGATGTTAATGATGAAGATATCAAAACTGAATCTGATGAAGATGAGATTTATAAGTATAAGATACGTGTGCGCAATGAAGAGGATGTAGAAATGAAAGATGCTAACGTTGAAGAGTCTGATAAAGGTGAAGAAAAGGTTACTGATGCAGCAAAGGAAAAAGCTCAAAAGACTTCAGAAGCAAAGGATGATACCAAGAAAACCGAACTTCCTCCATCAAGCTCAAGCTTTTCTATATCTTTAGGTTTTGGTGATCAATTCCTTAAACTTTCTTTTGATTCTTCCTTAGTTAGTACTGTTAAGGATTCTGCAGATGCAGATGTTAGTTCTTTGCTGGAAATTCCCATCCACCAAGAAACTCCCCAGACCCAGTCTCCATCAGTACAGAAGATTCCTGTATCAGTGATTCGAGAGACAACTAATCTTCCACCTATACCAAAAATTGTCACTGAAACTCCAGTTTCAACTGTTGTCCCTTCACCTCAAGTGACACCTATCTTCTCATCCATACAACAAACACCTACACTAATTCCCACACAACCAATAACAACTAATGCTCTAACCATCATGACTGCTATTCCTAAATCTGATGAACTCTTTGCTGTTGAAATAAGAGTTGCAAAATTAGAAAAAGATGTGTCTGAGCTAAAAACTGTTGATCACTCTTCCGAAGCTCTTGCTGTTCTCCAGTCCCAAGTTTCCATAGTTGTTGATAGTTATCTTGATACCAAAGTCGGAGATGTATTTCAAAAGGAACTGTAACAGCATATCTCATTCATAAATATTCTCTGCAGCATCTTCCTGAGTTAACCAAGAAACCGACTCCAACAACTAACAAGAATCTGAGAAAAGTCCTTCAGTTATTCTCAAGATCAAGAAGGAACAAGTTGAGAAGCAAAAGAAGCCACAATTTACCATCAAGTCTACTGATAAGGCGGCTCTTGAAGAATATGATCTAAAAAGCTCTCTCTACCAATCCATGCATGCAAACAATTCTTTTAACAGAAATCCTGCCAATCATCGATTGTACCATGAACTTATGGAACCATTGATTGAAGATGAAAATGCAATGGATAAAGGAGTCGCTGACATAGTTAAAGACCACAAGAGAAAGCATGATGATGATGAAGACGATGATGATGAAGACCCTCCAGCTGGACCAAACCAGGGTAAGAAGACCAAGAGGAGAAAAACTAAAGAGTCTGAGTCTTCAAAGAAGCCATCCACCACCAAGGAAACCTCAAAAGGTAAAACTCTAACCAAAGGCTCTAAAACTGGTTAGTCTGCTTTGGCAAAGAAACCAGTTAAAGAACCTATTGCTGAGGTGGTTATGGATGTAGCTGGTGATGATGTGGTTCGTGATGATGATCAACCACAAGACACCTCAGAACCCAAAACAAGAAAGACTCCGAATCCAGATTGGTTCAAGCAACATCCAAGACCTCCCACTCCTGATCCTGAATGGAACAAGCGTTGAGTTGTACTTGATTAACCCGCACAGCCTTGGTTTAAACAAATGGTCTCTACCACAAAGGATCCTCTAACATTCAACGATCTCATGGCCACTCCTATTGACTTCTCCAAGTACGTACTAAATGGACTCAAGATAGATAATCTCACTTAAGATATCTTGTTAGGACCTGCCTTCAATTTGTTAAAAGGCACTTACTCTAGCAGTATCGAGCTTGAGTACAACTTTCAAGAGTGCTTCAATGCTTTAACAGACAAGCTTGATTGGAATAATCCAGAAGGAGATCGTTACCCATTTGATCTATCCAAGCCTCTTCCTTTACAAGGTCCCCCAGGTCATTGAACCATTGCTGCTGATTACTTCTTCAATAATGATCTGGATTATTTGAAGACTTCTGATCCAGAGGTAACATACAACACATCTATTACGAAAACAAAGGCTGCTTGATATGAGATCAAAGGAATTGAAGACATGGTCCCAACACTTTGGAGTACCATCAAGCATGCGTATGACAAAGATGCTGAAAAGGGAATCAAGCACTAGGGTGAAAGGCGTAAACTGTGGTATCGATCTCAGATAAGCAAATTTTCCAAGCAAAATGTTTACTCTACTAAGGCGATTCTTGGTGTGAAGAGTGTTAGTGTGAAGAAATTAAACGGATATGGTCACTTAAAAGAGATTGTGGTAAAAAGATCTGATCCACTTCTGTATAAGTTTAAAGAAGGTGACTTTCTTCATCTACACTTGAACGACATTGAAGATATGCTTCTTCTTGTTGTTCAACACAAGCTATTCTACCTCGACAGGAATGTTATTGTTGACTTTATGTGGCCCTTTTTTATGTTCACAAGAAGCCTAATCCTCAAGAGACGTGTTGAAGACTTACATCTTGGTGTAGAGAATTACCAAAAGAAGCTTAACATCACCAAACCTTAGAATACCTTTCTAGAGATTGAATTTAAAGAACCCTACACTCCATCATACGATCCACCAAGAATTGTCTCTGAAGACCTAAACAAACAGAAAAGAGTTTTGTGACCTGATAAGCTGTACAAGTTCTCGGATGGCACACTCAAGTATGTTCGCGATGAGATTCATCATAGAGTTCTCAACTTTCGTCTGGATTACAACCCGAAGATGCCAAAGAGAAAGTGGACGACTGTTGACCGAAAGAGATCTGGTCTTATGATTGAGTTGATCGATAAGCAGTTACGAGAAAGGGAAATCATCAAAAAATTAGAGCGATTAGTTGGTGCAAGGGAACTCGAGATGGACTACAAAATTATGACGCATACCGTTTAATCGTCAGGTCTAATCTCAAAATCTTATCTTGTGAATATTGTGAATATGTAGTTTAGACTTATAATTGTAGGCAATATAAATAGTGTTTGAGTACAAATTTTCTAGAATTTTCAATAAATTCAAAAAATTTCAAAATAACATACTCAATACTATATATATATATATATAACCCTCATAAATTGAGGGGGAGCATTTAATAATGTTCCTAATACGGCTTGTTAATAATTGGATATTTTTTCCCTGAAACCATTAATATTTGAATCAATTGATATCCAAAATATCAAGAGATTTGACATTTTTGATAAGGGGAGAAAATGTGATTAAAATATATGGCTAAAGATGTGATTTTAAGGACTCAAGTGCAAGTTTCTCCCTTCATGTGCTAAACATTTTCAAATATCAATGCACATGTTGAGGGAGAGCAATTTCAAATGGTTTTAAGGCTGAGAATAATACCAAAAGACCGACCATGTTTGTAATTACTTGGAGTTATAAGGTGGTTAGGATTAGGTATTCGTTCCCACGATCCAGCCAGAACCGGAGGGATCTACCCAGGGACATTCCACTAGTTAGTGTAGAAGTCCATAGGTATGATATAAAAAAGGAGTAAAAGTGAGAATAAGGGAATAGTGCCGACTGAAATGGAGCTAGTACTGGAACAAACCCAACAAGGTACTAGTCATGAAGTCTCGGTAAGCACTGAAGGGGTTGAAGAATTAAAAAGAAAAGTTAAGATAAAGGGTGAAAAGAAAGAAGCCCTCCTTACACTTAGGCAGAAACCGGGTCAATACATAAACTGTCAGAAACACTAAGCTGTTGTCTGGTATTGAAGACAGTCATCATGGACCCAGTGACGCAATGCACAACCCTTCCCAGCCACTCAAGGTCTCTCAAAAGACTCTTGTTTCATTTCTCATAGAGATTAAACATATTTTTATCGGCTTTATCACTCCGAGTTAGTTGGTATTGAAAAGGTGGCAGTCTGCTCCAGCCTCTGATTACTAAAAACCAAAGTGCACTATCGAGTCTAGAGCCGTAAAAGAGATCATCCATAAATCTCATTAGCACACTTATCCAAAATATGCTTGCTAATTCACACAATGTGAAAACAAGAAATATATCAAGAGTCCTACACATTATCCTTGTGATTTTGCCAGAACATCAGAGTGATACCTAAAAAGTACTCACAATGACGATGGAAATCCTTCCAAAGCCAACATCAAACAAGCTCTGTGGTAGGTGACTTGTGATATCCTACACGGATCGAACTTGTGATACTGGATATCGATTCGGTCCAGCTTATGAATTGACGGATGAATTTTGAAAAAGTTAAAACTGTTGGTGTGTTATAAAAACCGTTTGCATCTTAACACACCGACTGATTTTCTAAATCAATTTTCAATCTTATGTCCATGGGAAGCCTCACAAGGGTATCTGGACATAGGAAAGCTGAACACGAATTGACGGCTTAATCGGGAAAATAGTAACTTACCGGTTCACTCTTACCGTGTTGTCTGCTTTGAGATACTCCGATAATGAGAACGGCTAGTGCAACTACAAAACCCTGTCAAAGAGATTCTTTGGAATTCTACCTGATCACAGGCTGTATTTGTACTGATTAACAAGGAACCGTGGTTGTTACAATTGTATTCGACGAAGTAACAAAGCCACTTTCATCCATATATGTTGTTTATCACTAACCCATTCATGCAGATTTCCTGATGGTGGTAGCAGTTTCCCACGAATAATTCGAAGCCAATACCATATGCTCATACTCAACTGACATAAGTAATAACATCACGAAAGCTCAAGTACATGTTTCAAGACTTCCACTACTCTGATATTGTACATCTTTCCTGAAGTGACGAAGTATTAAGTTGATATCGTACGTCCTCCATAAAGTGACAAAGTGTTAAAGTTAAAGAATATCAAGAAATATGGTTACACTCGCTTTTAAACATCAAGAACAGTATGAGCATGTCGGTCTAGAAGTCACAAGATCACAAGAAGGCAAAGATTACAAGATGGCGAAAAGAGATTATGCTTGGTTGATGATCTCAAGATGCTCAAAAGATCACATACAAGTCAAGAAAAAGATACAAGCTAAAGCCTAAAAGTCTAAAGATTGCTACATCAAGATTCGCAAGATAAAGAACAAGATAACAAGACTACAAGCTAAAGATTGAAGACATTCATAGAATGTAGAGCTTAAGTTTTTATAAAATAGAGTGACCTCCCTTAGGGGGAGATTGTTAAGAATCGAGAAAAGACTTGGTCACTTCCAAAGTTGTAATAGTATAGCTCGCAGCGTAATATTTGGAAACTTACCAAGCTAACCGCGTCAACATAAGTCATCCTTATGTTGACCGGCGAATGCAAGGTATAAATACCCCTCTCCATGCCATGGAGAGGGTTGGTTGTTTATTTGGTTATTCATCTTAATACATTTTCCTTTTTTTCTCTCACTAAGTGCTACAACCCTCATTTCTCTCTCTAAACTTTCTTTCTTGATTAGTTGTTAAGTGATTTGATACTTCTACGTAGCCTTTATAACTACCATTTTCAGGTTAGTGTTTGACAATCAAAAAGTGATATCCACACATGCAGAACTTGTTTGTATCTCAAGTCTAAGGATAACTTATTTAACCATTTTTGATATCTTACTCATGACAAGGATCCAAAAGTAAATATTCGAAGGTTGGGGCGTCCAATATGCATCCCTTGTGAATAACATATGAATTTGGCGAGAACCATCCATGTATTCCAATAATACAACCAACACTCACATTTGCCTTAATGTAACAATATTCCTATATTGTTACCTGACAATGGACATATTTAGAATGATAAAATCATCCAAGGATTAAACATGTAAATATAGAACAATAATTATTATACGAATGAAAAACAAATACCACGTATCTTGATTCATCATAAAGTAAAAATTGTCTTACAATCCCATTTATCCAAATACTAATAAAACAGATATGCATAAGACTAATTAGTAAGTTGAATTCTAATGTTCCAACATTCTCAACTCTTTCTTTACAAGACAGCTAAATAGTCATCTGAGTAAACTTTTTGAATACTTGTTTCAAATTCAAAAATTGTGAAGGATTTGAATGATATGATGAGTATCTTATCTCACATGTGCATACTATTGCAAGTGTCATAGTATGGAAATGTCATAATACCTTTTATTGGGTATTAGTAGTTAACAACATACTGACAATCATCTTTACATTTTCTTAAAATGTAAAGTATTCTTATTTTTTAATGTGTAATGCAACAATGCTCTTAGCTAAGCATATCTAGTTAGCAGATTTATCATAAATGATGAAATCCTACTTTAACTAGGGTTGGTTATCCTCTAGCATCAGTGTACACAAACATTACCATGCCTTATAATTCGTAAATGTTTGTTTTAACAGTCTTCTAAACACTTTCAATTAGATATTGTTGTTGTTAGCTCATCTTGCTCTTGTGCAAATGTAACAACCAGTCTCATACATAATATAATATATATACATGATGAATCCTTAGTTAAAAAACACAAGGTTTCCATCCATGTAATAAATTATCTCAAGTGAAATATACCATTTAAGACTTGCTTCAATGATATATTGCATTGTGTTAGACTTAATCACCGCATATGTTTATTTTAATAAACATTTATTCTAATGTTGTTTGTTTTATTCCCTACATTCCCAAGTGAAGTTTCATTCCAATCTCAAGGATTAACATCTAGCTTTGATGGAATGTTGCTTTCAATATGTTACACAACATATGAATTTTAAGAAAAAACATAGTGCTCCCACTTGAAGTTAGGTGTACTCAGGAGTTAGCTTAATTTAATAAAAAATCATGTTGTAATTAAACTTAAGATCTCAGCTCCTAGATGCATGATCTAATCCACACTTGGATTCTTTTATCTTGTATACTTTATAAAGATTATTTTGAACTCATAGCCCCTTTTGATTACACATCGTCCTCGCAAAGGTAATCATTAAGAAAGGAGTTATGAAACCTAGTTGTCATATTTCATATTCATGAAAACATGTATGACATTTAATTTCTTTATATAATTAATGCGTGTAGAAAAGAAAATTTAATCATAGTCGATTGCTTGAGTATGATTAAAAACTCTTATCATCAGTCAGGCATTAATATGTATACAATTTTGCCCTTATGAGTCTTTCTTTAAAAGATACTCATTCTAACACATTGATTATCTTTTAAGGACTGCATCTTGTCATTCATAGTTCTAAGACATTTATCAGATTCAAGATTTGATAATTCATCTTATTAGTTAGCAGGTTTGCTATGACACTCTAACTTATATTCCTCAGCATTGATATTAAAATATCACTCCATTGATAAGGCATCCTTGCGGATTTATAAATGAGAGTTACATTATACTTTGGTTTGACATTTACATGTTTAGCCTTAGTATGACACCAACAAGTGAATTCAGAAGGTTATGTATTTTGTTCTTGGATATTTTTAAGATTTTTAGATGCTCCCATTTACTTTTGTAAGTAGAGATAATTCTCTAAATACTAAGTATTTAAGCAACAATAAATTGTTCTTAATTTGGAAACACAAAACACATTTTACGGTTCTCATCTCTAGCTTGTTAATAATATGCTTCATAAGATATTAACAAATTTTAGAACTTTAATCAAGACATAATGGGATTCATCCCAGTCTAGAAATAGATAATGTCTTGAATACCTTCTAGGTTGGAACTATATTGAGTGTATACATGACACACGCAATTTTCTAATCTTGATAGATTTTGGAGGTAGAGCAATTAAAGTTATCAAAAATCAAACAATGTGAATATAGTTTGTTTCAACACATTAGTCATACCATAATGATGTGGTGTTCTATGAGTATTGGAATTATAAGACTACATCAGAATTCTTTAGATAACTTAATTCTCTTTGGATAAAATACTTGTCAATTAGGTTGAGCCAAATTGAATACTTAGTATTTTAAAACCAAGTACATGCTATAACATATATTTCTTTGAATAGTACAATAACTCTATGTTCATGTGTTCAAGTAAACAGAATATGT
>BQNB010077301.1:0-30888 GCA_026074375.1 Tanacetum coccineum | reverse complement strand
AAACTGCTTTTGGAAACCACTTAAGAGATTAGCAATCTGAGTCATAGTGGCCATCAATGCATCATTCGAAGACTGAGCAGATGTGGTGTGAGCAACATAGGCCAGTGGATCAACAATACTTGTAGACTGCTCCTGTTTCTTGAGAGTCTTTTTGGCATGAGGCTCGTAGGCTTTGAGATGAGTATAGATCTAAACATAAGGTGTGGTTGAGATATCCATGTTCTGTTTGACATTAGTCACATACTTACCCCAATGAGCCGGAAGGTTGTTGATAAACTTGGTGTTCATCTGATGAGTTGGAATGTTTAGCTGAGTAATCTTCATGTCATTCACAAGTTTGTGGAAACGCATAAAGTAGTCATGAATTGATTCGTTTCTAATAGCACGAAAGCATTCGTAGTCATCAAACAGATCTTCCTTCCTTTGTTGAATAGTCCTACCTGATCCTTGCATGAGCATCTCCACATTATCCCAAATCTGCTTTGCAGTGCTTGTTTGAAAACACAAGATCAATGGCAAAATGAAAGATTAAACATTAAAGAACTTTTGATTGAAAGAAAAACAAGAGTTGCTACAAACCCTTAAGATAAAAAATAAATAATAGAGTAGCTAACCTAATTTTGACTAAACTAGGTGTATTTATACTAACTAGGATTTGCCTTTGAGGGCTTTCTTTTTGAGCTTTTTACATCTTGGCCCGTATACATGATAAACATTAATTAACATTGTCTTTCGAGCTACACTTTTGTCTTGCACCTTCGAGTGACCGAAGCTTCTTTGTTCGGGTCCATTTATGTGATCCTAACAATGTCTTTCATGTATCTCTTTTGAGGGGATACCATTATCATCCATTGCATGTCGCATCTTATCCTTTTGATCAGATTCAGCCTGATATGTCTTTGTCCGAGGAACCTGAATCCATTCTGGATCGGCAAGAGAGAGTCATGAGAAACAAAGTCATTCCTTTTGTGAAGATTCTTTGGAAGAATCACTCAGAGCGTGAGGCTACCTGGGAGACCGAAGAGTCTATGCGAGCTAGTTATCCTCATTTCTTTGTCTAGTTCGGTATGTTTTCGTTTCGTTCTCATTTCGTTTTCATTCCGGTTCATTTCAATTTTCGAGGACGAAAATTTTTTTTAGAGGGGAAGAAGTTGTAAAACCTAAAATCTCAACAAGTGTAAAATTACCAAAATACCCCTAATTCAAGAAAATCCATAAGAGCTTAAATAAATTTCGTTTTAATTATAGAAATTATGAAAATACAATATATGGCAATTATGAAAATTTATGTAAGAATAAAATACTTTATATTATGTAAGAAAAAAGAAAAATAATTAATAATTATGTATATATAAGTTATGCCGAAATTAAGTGTATTTAATTATGTATTTATTACAAATTAAGTATAATTATTATTATGGCTAGTTACAAAATTAATATGGCATGTTACAAATCGATTTAGCCCCATTTACGAAAGCCCATAAATCGGTCAAAATACCTAATATATTCTTCTTATACATTTATTTGTTAAACCTAAAAACACATAACCACGAAACCCTAAAAATACAAAAGAGGCGGCACAAGATTTTTCCAAGGGCTTGCACGAATTTTCTAAGGTGTTTTGGAGATCAAGGATTGTGGGAAAAATATTGGAAAGATTGTAGAGTGCTTGGTTCAATCGGGGAAATTATTTTGGTTCGAATAACACAACCGAATAGCATAAATTCATAAAATCATCAAGAATCATCAAAGGTATTTTTGTATCTCATTTTTCTAATATTGATTTCGTTCTATGCTTAACGAAAAATATTCATGCATGTTATATTGATTTTATAAATTAAAACATGTTTCGAACATATAATTTTTAGCTAATTATGAAATTGGCATAAAAATTATTTGTACAATTGATTTTATATTTTTCTAAGGGTATTTATATCATATATGACTTAGATAAATTGTTGTAAAAATTTAGGAAGGATTCAAATAATTATTGGGGATTTATCTTTGCAATACTCATTGCCAATTTCAAATAAAAGGTAAAGGAAAGTAAATAAAAATTAGGTTTGGGTTTTAATATTCTTTTCCAGGTTTTTTTAAGGCTAATTGATTGTATAAAAAATTGGGAAATGTTTGGGCGAATAATTTTATCATTAGGTTTTAGTGATTTATTTGTTAGCGATTGTGATTTTAAAAGTATATGGACTTGTTTGTAATTTTGATAAACTATGGGTCTGTTTTAGACATGTTATTATAATTTTATATATTCTATATAAATAATGTTCGGGGGTATAAAATGTCATATTGATATTATTTTGGATTAAAATGGGTTAATTACCATATAATAAGTAATTAGAAATTAAAAATTAAATATGGGGATGAATTGTAAATTCTCGGAAATGTGAAAGGTTGGTTAGTATTTATTGTATAAAGTATGATTTTGTCATAATTGATTATATACGGGCTTGTTTGGTAATTTATGGGAGATAAGTAAGATACTTGTTTAAATAATTATATAAACAAAAGGGCTAAATTGTAAATTGTTTAATTTATAGGGTTTGACTTGTAAATACAGAAAATGGAAGGTATAATCTGAATAAAAATGTGGAAATTTGGATTTATACACTTTTTACCTTGAATATTGTGATTTTGTATATTAACCCTAAAAATATGGAAAGTTGGTCTTATATAAACCCGAAACTGGACTAAGGTTTGACTGGTAAGTCCCTAAGCTATTCAAAATACTTAATAGAATCTCAAATGATGAATATTACTAAAAATGGAAAGTTACTAAAAATGGAAAGTTACTAAAAATGGAAAGTTACTAAAAATGGAAAGTTACTAAAAATGGAAAGTTACTAAAAATGGAAAGTTACTAAAAATGGAAAGTATAACTTAAATGAATGGTTTGTAATTCGAATTTATCATTTCTTTAGGTTCGGTCCATGTGGGAGTTGATTTTGTTTTTACCTGTGGTCGTTTTCTTTGATTTTTGCCTTTGCTTGGAATATGGTACAGATAATATGACCTTATCGTTTAAGTTTCTCATGACATATTCCTCTCTATTTATGACCCCCCACCCCCCCCCACCTTACTTATGTGATTTGCTACATTTGCTCTGAGCCTTTTATCTTGGCTTTCTTATATGATCTGTTATTATGTTCTATTTGAACCCTGCTATGCTACCTTTGATATTTGAACCTTTGACATTGAACCTTTGCTATGATCCCTTTGAAATGAACTTTGATATGACTTTGCTTTGAACCCTTCAGTTTGAGAACCAAGCCACTATTTGTTTCCTAGCCATGAAGGTAACATGGCCGTGTCATTGATGCACCTTTGGCATGACTCATGTGTGAGTGAGTGATTTCTCACGCCGTCCCCCATTTGATATTATATCAAAAATAAATCTTCATAAAAAAGAAAATAAACGCAGATACGGAAGGACTATTATTTGTTTTAAGGGGTGTTGGATGCCCATCCTAGATTTGTTTTTGTATTTTCGATGGATTATGACATTTATTTATATGTACTATTTTGGTGATGATGTTTGGGGTGCATTCCATGTACTTTACAAAATTTTGGAGCTCATGACTCCATGGTTACTATGATATGATTTGTTTGGGCTTGGTAATTGGACTTGCTTTGATTTTCTAATTCATCTTTCCTTACACTATGAATTGACTTCTGATTCATCTTACCCTATAATTGTATTCCTTTGATCATGTCTTGTGATATCCTTTGTACCTTGTATCGTATCCTTTGATTTCCGTTATCTTTTGCATTCGATTATATATATCTGTTCACTGGGCTTTGTAAGCTCAGCCGCACTTTCTTTTCCTGCGGCAGGTATCTAAGCTAGGAGCTGGGGTTGCTTTCGGGATATGAGTGCTGAGTGTGGACTTACCCTAGAGATCTTAGTTTTGATATATGAATTTGTTTCTTTTCAAGACATTCGTTATTTCGGTTATTTCGTTTGGATATGTTTGTCCTTCAAGAACTTATGTACTTTAAGTCATGTTGACTTATTTTCCTTTGGTTATTTATTTGAGACTTCCGCTGTTTATGCTTGTGTTATGATTATGTATGCCTTTGATGTCACACCATATTTGTAATACTTCTACCCTTTTGGGTCGGGGCGTTACACTACTAGTCTCATCTAGGTTAGTTTTGCACTTTTCCAATTCTTGAGTCAATGATGCGTTTGCTTTCTTTAATTGCTTTAAAATCGTTTTGTTTTCCTCAATATCAAGAGTTAAATTTGCAATTTAAATGGCAAGCGCAGGCAGCTCATCAACACATTCTGCAGCATTTTGGTCAAACCTGATTATCATTTGTACTATATTTGATGAATCAGGTAATGAAATTGCTATCATCCTTCTCCAAATCATATGTGTCATTAATGGATTCATGGTTTCTCAGAATTTCGTTTCTTTCATTTTGCAAAACAAAATTTTTTTCATCATGGTTTTGTACATGTTCCAATGTCTGATAAGTAGAAATGGATTCTTGGTAAAGTCCTCCTGAATCTTTGCCATGTAAAATACTGTAATGTGCTTTCCAATTCCTCGTTACATCAATCTCTTCATCCGTGTCCTCTAGCCAATCAGCTTGCTCTGCTTGCAGTGGAACACCTTGTTCAGCTTGTTTGCACATCATCATCTTTTCCTTGTGATATGTGGTCTTTAACCCGCTTTGGCTTCCTGCATTCCTTTGCATAGTGCCCAAATCCCTTGCAGTTAAAGCATTGTATCCCATTCTGTTGCACTACCTGACTGCCTACTGTTTCCCTAGCTCCAGCAACTGTCATTGTCCTTTGATTCCCAAACTGCCCTGACTGATTTTCGTTGTTATACCTTGGTGTGGTATCTTCAGTCTTGTTCCTGGAGTTTGAAGAAGTTCGAAGGTTGTTGTTGGTAGGTTTGTAGAGCTTCTTGAAATACTTTTCAAGGACTGCCAAATTCTTTTGCATATCCTTATCCCTTTGAGCTTGTTCAGGATCACTATCTTCCTCAGATTGAGGTGTAACTGGTTTGGCGATCCCTTTGCCTTTGTGTTTGGTAGATGCACTTAGTCTTGTGGAAGATGATGTTGTATTTGTTCTCTGAGGTTTTGGTGCTTGATAGTAATTATTTGAATATAGTTGAGCAGCCGTAAGAAGTGCTAATGGGATTAGACTTTTGGCTATCTCTACAGGGCCGGATATCATTTAACTTCCATTTTCGTTATCTCTTCAGAATTGTCAAAAGTTGTGATATGAGATGTGATTTCTTTTTTCTTTGCTTGACAAAACGTCACAAATTCTTGACCATTCTGGGTTGAATTGTTGAAGGATAATTGAACATTCATTGCATTGTAGTAAACTTACAAGTTGTTCCTTGTCAATTCATTCACCAGTTTATAAAACCGTGAGTAATACGACTCCATGGATTCTCCATCTCGAGAAGTAAACTTCCTAAATTCCCAGAACAGATTGGTCTTAACATCTTGTACGTTCAATGATTCACTCACTGTTGTAGCCTTTCAATGGCTTTCTCCAATCTCATTAGCTGTGTTAACATCATCAACTGTTGAGGTAGCTTTCTCTTCCAAAGCCAGTTAAAAGCATAGGAAAATAGGCTCTCCGTTTCAGTTGAAAATTTACAGTTTGTTCTCTTGCGAGCATGTTGTGTACTGTCTCAGCATTAGGTCTGTTGTGGGTTACTTCTGGAGAATTTTTTGTTGGCGAACAACACTTCTATTAATACAATTGTTAGCTTGATGGACCCTCAATAATTGCAATTTTCTAGATATTCACACTCCCGCCCCCCCCCGTTCCTTTAGTGTCAATGTATCGTAGAAAACGTGATCTCCATTGTGAATATCTTCCTGGTCCAAGCATTGGTGGACGATCTTTTGAACCAGCTGCCATGATATTATTATGCATTTGACTATCTGTTGAGGATGTATTGACTGGAGTAGACATGATGAATGAATGGTTATGAATTATGAAGTGTGAAAGTTGTTGGATCTTAAGTGGATATGATGTGATTGAAGTTGTGGTTTTGAATACAATTATCGATCACGGGATTTTACAAGTCTATGATTAAAACCGATAAAGAGTTTAACGGGATTTTACAAAATCAATAGAAAACCGTGAGTGAGTAATTGATTGTGTTTAAGGTTTGTTTGTTTTGATGTTATGTTTTGATTAGACAATGATTAATAGATTCCCAAATTCGGTCAAATACCACCTGATGCGCGGATCGACCTTGAGACAAAACGCAATGAGCAATAAGACAAAACGCAGTGTCTTTAGTCAAAACGAGGGTTTTCAATGGACAAAACGCAGTGTCTTTAGTCAAAATGCAATGAGACAAAATGCAACCTTGAGACAAAACGCAATGAGCATAACGCAACCTTGAGACAAAACGCAATGAGCAAAACGCAACCTTGAGACAAAACGCAATGAGCAAAAACGCAAACCTTGAGGACAAAAATGCAATGAGCATAACGCAAGGATCTTCTAGGCAAAAATGCAATGAATAAAACGCAACATTGAGAAAAACGCAACTGAGTAAAATGCAAACCTTGAGACAACACGCGATGAGCAAAGCACGAAAGATTCTTTAGGCAAAATGCAATGAAAAAAGCGCAAGAATCTCTAGGCAAAATGCAAGATTTGTCTGCGATTTGGGCTGCATATCGTTGAGACTTTTACTTTGATAATGTGGTCTTCAGTTGGCCAAAACGCTATGAACAAATCGCAATGAGGAGCAAAAACGCAGTGGACCAAAACAAGCAAAACGCAATAATGACCCAAAACGCAGTTGAGCCCAAACGCAGTGACCAAAACGCAATCAAGAAAACCCTCTTCAGTTAGACTAATACAGCAGCACAAGAATAAAAATTCATCAACCATTCTTGCAAAGCCCACGAAATGTTGGTAAAATCCACCTAGTAATGTTGCAGTGATAGTTATAAGAACGATTAGTACCAAATCTTTAACACTTTTAACCACAAACAAAGATTAAATCTTGATTTACTTGGTATATTTTTTCAAACCAAAATAAATAAACAAACCAACATATGAAATTTTGAAGATTTTGAACCACATAAAATCACACGATTCCACCCTTGCATAAAGCTCTGGTACCAATTATAGGATCCCTTTAACAATACACTTTATATCATATCACGGATCTAGATCAAAGGAATTATAGAAAGAGAGTTGAGATGGATTTTTCCTAGAGAGAGAAAGAAGAGAGAGAGTGAGATGGGAGAGAAAATAGAAAAGTGAAATGTTTATTATTAAATCAACTACTAACTTTTCCTAGGTGGAAAAGTTACTTATATACCCCGACACATTAAGTGACGTTCAGGATATTTGACTAAGACCCGGGCTCGGGTTTTGCTTGGGATTAAACCCGAAACATATACAATATTAGATTAACTATCGAGCCCGATTCCTGATACTTTCCTATTACAACATTAACTAATTGATTACGGAGTCTTAAATATCTTATCGAACAAGAAACTTATTGTTCGAATCCCTATTTTGAGGCTAACAATCTAATCATAGAACTACATGTACTGAACTATCTTTATATGGAAATAGCAAGGGGGGGTTGAATAGTTTCCCTGTTTTTAAAATTAATACTTAGATTGTCTACTTATGTGAAATCAATAGATATACACAAGTGTATATGATAGCTACGTAATAAATGAATAAGCAAATGCGGAATATAAATAAATAAAGATAGGAAAGATCAAACCGATGACACAATGATTTATAGTGGTTCGGCTACAAAGCTCATCTTTGCCCTACTCCACTCCCCAAGTACCCAACTTGAAAGTTTTCTTCACTATGTCAAAAGCTTCCTTTAGGCGGAGAAAACTGTACACGTCGCTTACACTTTTTCCTGTACAAAGCTAAATACCGAGTTCTACTTCGAGATAGAACCAATCTAACACACTACGTATTTTAAGGCCTAAAATACTAACCTATCATACACATATGATACACACAACACACAACACAAGAGACACAAGATAAATGATTATCACAACCGTGATGACTCAACTAGACTAACAACACTTGAAGCTTCACGTCTTCGTTAGTGTTCTTCACTAAAGAGTAGAATGATTCGATCACTTGTAATGGATTATGAAACAAGTATAATGATCAAAGAATATATGAAAATGAAAAAGCTAGAAAGAAAAATATTGAAAAGGGTTATCTAAAATAGAAGGACTATGGTTGGTCTGTTTAGCCTTCATTTTGAAATTTCAAAAATATGGTCCTAACAGCGGGGATTGCACGGATCACCATCATCTTGGATTCGTCTTTGGTTTTGCTAGTCCTTGGGTGGGCAGCTAGGACAGAATTTTGTCCTTTTTGTTGATAACCCTAAATCCTCTCCCCCCCACTAACAAATTATTCTTTTTGTACTTAAAAATCAGATTTATTAGATTATTATAGAAGGATTATATTATTTATTGTTAGGTCCATTAATCTTGAATCCAATCATATCGAACATATAGCCATAGATAGAAATTAGTAGACGAAGGGCAAGATTTTGAAATTCACAATTGATATAAAAGGGAGGGAAAATAAGAAAGAGTTTTGTTACAAGTTGGCATCACCTCTAACTGAAGATTTGTGGGGTATTTTTAGGTGATGGAAGGAGGTTTCCCTTCCCTTTTTCCCTATCTGTAACATCTATTTCCATAGATTTGGTAATTATGCTATTTCATTCTTTTAGCATAATATACCTTAATACAAAACTACTTTGACATTAACAAAAGAAACACTAATGACTTAAATAATACAAAATCACATAATCAACACTTTTAATGATCCTAACAATCTCCCCCTAGGGGTCGATTATTCAAGGCGTTCTCTTCTTGGTCCAAGTAGTCTTTCATTCACGAACATTTCCTATCTTCTCATCTGCCTTCGATGCTTCAATCTTTCTTCAATCTCTTCTTCACAATTCAAGTATTTGTTTTCTTCTTTGGTGTGAATCTTTTTGTACATATCTATCACTTGACATATTATTTACAAATCTTCAAACCTTCTCAACCACTCTTATTTAACTTTAGAATCACAAAACTTTATTGATTTTCTGAATGTTCATTCACCGTTTCGCTCTTCTTACTATTCTGGTAAAATAGTCCTTGCACAGGCTCCATAGATGATGGTGTACATTTCTTTGCTCTTTAATTTATGGGAAAGCTATTGTTGGTGCTGTGAGAATTAACCTTTTGATTGATAGCTTTCATTTCCTAAGTAGTAAGTCTTGCACTCTTTCCCTTATCACTGAATTTCTATTGAAGACTGATATAATGACCCATAACAATCCTGTATCTGCATAATTCTGGTACCTTGCCATTATAATCAACAATATATGTCTCAATACGTCTTGTTAAAATTCTTGTAATCTGGCTCGGTAATTGTTACAATGCCAATCTTTGCTCTTCCTTTGCAACAATCTCTTGATAAAATTGTGGTAATGGACACAATTCCAATATGTCTTGATGACTTGAACGATTTTTGAGTTAGAATAAATCTCTTCCTTTTATTTTCCAGGCTCTTTCTGTTTCCTTATGTAGAAGATCTTTTAATGTTCAACACCATATCGAGCATAAGGATTGAATTTCTTTACACACTTATTCACCCATCTGGAAGTTTGTTCTTCAATATCATCATCGTTGAAGATAATTGCTGGAAACTTGTGAAGTGACAATACTATCTTCTCGGATCCAGAATTTCCTTTCTTCAAATACAAAAGGTCTTGATTAATCAGAGATAATGCTGGAGCTTCAGGATCTTTTTGACAGCTATGAAGTAATGGTGTGGTCTTTCGTGGATGTGGAGAGACAATAATTTCTTTTCTACTTTCCCAAACAATGTCACTCTTCAAGAAATTCTTCATCTGATCAATGTGATACTGATGCTCATCTCCTGAAGTACATCTCTGTCTCAACATCTCATCAGCCATCTTTCTCAGCTTAGCTTCATCAATAGTCAGCGATACTTCTTCCATAATGTCTTGAGATACTTGCTTCAATGGTATTTCATCATCATCTGAAGCATAAGAGTAGGTCTAAAAATCAAAATCATCATCTTGTTCTTGATTACCTGAGGTTGATGGAGCTAGTTCCTCTTGTAAATCTTGTCCAGACGATGACTCTCCAGATACATAAGCTTCATACTCCGAGGTCTTCTGCCGCTTTGCACTATTCTCCCCCTCAGGATGAGCATCATCATGAGGTTCGTCCTGATCTCTTGGGTGAAAAAGCAAAGAGTTTCTACATGGGCAGTTTGTCAGTAGTACATATTCTTTTAAACTTCATCTAGAGAGCCAACCATATTGCTATGTCTTGTTGTTGCAAATTGGGGATCAACTTTCATAGCAAGATACAGTTGATATTGTTGATCTGGAACAGAGGATGTTTGTAATTTGAGTGGATTGAAACATGAAGAATATGCCAGCATATAACTCTACGTACAGATTGCACTAACTGTGTAGGAATGACATTGGCAATTGCATTCTCAATTTGTGTCGAGATTTGAGTCCTGAATTTTCTCCAACGTTCCTGCAGAATAGTTAGAGAATCAATCTTTCGGCTCTTCTTTAGCCTTTTGCCTCTCCCAGAATCTACCATTCTTGCAAACATCACTGGACCTGATTCCGAACTTTGTTCAGGAATACTTGGCTTCATAACTTTTTTGCTACATTTATGTGTTTGTTACTAAGTGGGTAATGTCTCTAACCATACATCATTGAAGATTATCTAGCATGTGGATCGAATGGTACTTCTTGGCATGGATACCTCACCCGTAGGATGTGCTAACAAGTACCATAATCTCTCCTTGTAACTCACAAAGAAGCTCTTGTAGCGTTTGAATCGAGTAGGTTTTGTCTTGCAACAATGTGAGAAAGTCGATTCGTTATTAGTAACTTTTTGTGCAGGTAAGCTTGTTGATGATGTGTATGAGGAGCTATCCGTCATATTCCTGGAGTTTTCTTGGTATCCGAAAGATATGAGAGTAGTTTGAATCCTCAGGAGATCTAATTGGTGCGGGGATTCGGTGAATTCATAGTCTCCTCTACAAGTTTCCCTTCTCTCTTCTCTTTAGATTTATTGCACCTCATCAGGTTCATTTCTTCATCGTCTTCATTACATTCACTAGTATAAAACAACGTTTAGTAAATCTCCACAACTTGGAGTCCCTTAGAATAATCTCTAATTCCTATCTTTAGGTAATCTACACCCTCCTTATCATTTAGTAATCTCCACCCTCGGACTTTCATTATTACTCCTGGGCTCTTCTAGTGCCAGGAATTTATTTGAGTTCATCTTCTTAGGGATTGAACATATCATCAACAATATTTCTCTTGTCCATTCCACCATCTTTTCAATTTTATCAGATGCCAAGTGCCTCGTCATCCATGCTCATTTTCTTCTTGATTATGCTCCTCACGATTTATGCTCAGGCAAGACTAAACTTGAATGGTATATTGTAAAATCATCTTATTCTGCTTTGTCAACAGTTGGCACCGGGAGCTGGTGGTGTTAAGACGTTGTGGATCTCCTCCTTCAGGAATACGACGAAGACGAATCACAGTTGATCGTCTTGGAGCACTTGACTCTGCAACTTCCTTATCAGGGTTAGGTGACCTAGGGGCGCTAGGTGTCCTATGCGTTCCTTGGGTAGACTCAGTCGGCTGTGACTGAGTCAGAGGAACATCTATCCCAAACACCTCCGCATACATCCGATAATGCTCTGTTAGCTTCATTTCATCAGTGATCATCCAAGCTGGTATCTGCATTCCAACTTTGTTTTTGTGTCTTCCTGAGTTAAAAATATTCTTCATGATATCATCATCTTGCAAGTTGTGATACATGTCTCGAGCACGTCTTGAGATGTCAGGAAAGATAGTCATGTAGTGACTGACAATGATCTTTGTAAATCTTAGATATGGAATCGAAGATGTTGGATGATGAAGCGAATAGTAGAGTCCTTCCCATAGTAACTCCACATAATCCACATGAATGTTATTGACAAAACAATACAGCATTTGCATTATCTGCAATGGCGGTTGGTCCCATCCAGTGACACGTGTTGTTAAGCATTTGGAGAATATTTTGCATAACGTTTGCCATGGCTGCAGAAGACCAGTAGTCTTGAAATTCGATTGTGTCTTTAACTTCATTGTAAATCCTAATACTTGCTTGTAGAATGGAACCATGCCAGAAAATGATGGTGGTGGCACGAATGAATTATGAATGTTTACAATTGCTTGTGGAAGATGAAAGATTTGTCTGAAGTCATCCAGTGTAAGAGTGAGTTCTTTTTTGTCCAGCATAAACCTGAGCCGATACTTTGATCCGTTTTCCTTTAAAGTATGCCAGAACTATGCCATATAAATCCATGGAACGGATGAAGAAGCTGCAATGCTAAATCGTAATGGATGATTCTTGATAATATTCGTCAAAATTTTGCTTTCTGACATACATTGCACATGATCGAGATCAACTTTATTATTAGAATCCATAAGATCATATCTCTTGTTCGGAGGGCATAGTTCATTTGGATAAACATCAGCTGCATGTTGTTGTTGTGCCATGATGATTACTAAATGAATACAATTGACATATTAGATAACAAACAATTCATTTGACATTTTTGTCTTTTTCCACTCTGTCTGTTTTATATGTTCTGGCAATTCTTTTTGAACATATTTTTGATCAGTTTCTTTCCCATGTGCTCGTTCTTGCTTTTTCTAGCACATGTCATACGCTTTATTCTTTTGATTTACCAATTTTTGTGTGTTCTGGCAATTCTTTTTCGAATACACTTTTGATTTGCTTTTTCGCGTATGGATTTAGCTCTCTCTTTCTGTTTTTAGAATATCCTCACCAGAAATTCTTTGTGACATGATACTCTTTCAAGAATGATGAAAATTTATCTTTTGATTTAAATCAAGACTCTTTTATGAAAAATTAAAGAGAAATCATTCAACTTCTTAAAATTGTTTTGTGAAAGAGAATCATTTTGACACAATAACAGATTTTGAGAACTTTTTCTAGTAACTTTTGACAAAAACTTTCTTTATAAGGATAACATAGAAGCATGTAATCACAAACCCACAACTGAATGGACACTAAGTCACTCACTCCTCATTCTGTTCATTGCAGAAAACGGCCGAAGCCGAACATGACTTAGTCCACTTAAACAATTGAGATTTGGATTAACAACTTCAAGTTATAAAAACTTTTTCTTTCACTTTTTATCATGAATCCTAAACAATGAAGACAAACATATCTAATTCAATAATTGAATGGACACTAAGTCACTCACTCCTCATTCTGTTCATTGCAGAAAACGGCCTAAACCGGACATGACTTAGTCCACTTAAACAATTACGAATAGATATATATGACCCATAGCTTAGAATTCGTAAAAACCTGATTTCTTTTTCAAAATTATTCACCACACTTGAGAAACTGATCTTATTATGCAAATTTCAGCACAACAAGAAAACTATTGTTTTGTTTTTCACAGACATTCACACAATAAGCATTACAATCATGAAGCAACAACATTAATACATATACAAAACACTTTCACAAAACCACAAACAATTAAACTAATTTTCACCATTAACCTTTACTGAGTTTTGACTTTTGTTGACTACCAAGTTTACCAGTTACCTTAACCGATTTTTGACAATTAACGCTTTTTACTGAGTCTTAATAATAATGACTTTTTTTTCCATAAACTCAATATCATCTAAGTGTTTAAATCATTGACAGATTATAACCTATGCACAAAGAACTAAACTCGGTAAATAAGAGATTCGGTAATCATAACACAAACTCAGTAAACCTCATCTTTACCGAGTTCAAACTCGGTAATCTCAAATTATTCAAAAACACCTAAGACATATATATCTACTTACGTTTGAGTAAGAAGTGAAATTACAATCGTTGTAATGAACTTAGATAGCGTAAAAATAACTTCTACTCAAACTCGGTAATAGGATTCGATAAAAAAGAAAAGTAAAAAATGATATGAAAATCCAATATATAGCCACCAAAAAATTTTTGGAAAATTGACATTTTCAGTCCCTGTACTTAGCTTTTACCAAAAATTGTTCAAAAATTTACACATTCAGTCCTTGTACTTTAGTATTTCCAATTTTTTGTTTGTGAATTTACACAAACTCCTTCCCACCTTAAAACAGTGAAATCTTTCAAAATAACCACTTTCACCACATGTATTATGCTACTCTCCTCTTTAAACACTCCTCCTTCCCCCTTGAAATAACAATTAAAATTAAAATTCATAGTCCTGAAAAATGAAAAATTGTTACTTTTTACAACTAAAAACTCCCAACCTCCCCCTTGAAAAGTAAAATATTTCCAAATTATTATAGGTCATCATGAGAGTTTTATTATCAAAAAAGATGTTTTGAGAATGAAATTGTAAAAACTCCCCTATGGATCATGGATTTCGTATTTTCAATTAAAGGGTTTTTTTAATTAGAAACTTGGAATCATGAACCAAAAGATTGTAATTCTTTCTAAAAAAAACTTAATTATTTTATTTTTTAAATTTCTCCTTTTGTTTTTGGAAATTTTTTATGTACATGATTGTGATGTAGATCTGTATCAGTAGCAAAGTAAATTTTCCACAGTACACCCTCCTCAACTATGTTCCTTTATAAAATGATACCGGATGTCAATGTGCTTTGTCTTAGAATGTTGGACTCGATTGCATGAAATAGCAATGGCACTCTTGGAATTGCAATACATTAGAATTCGATTGTATTTAAATCCATAGTCAAGCAGTTGAGTACGCATCCATATCACTTGAGCACAACATGCAGACAATGAAAACATATTCAGCTTCTGCGGTAGATACGCAAGTACAATCTTGTTTTCTTCTTTGGACTCCCAACTCGCGCGAGTTTTCCCTACCTAAAAATTGCAAGCCGTCCTGAGAGCTTTTACAATCCATCTTTACAACCTGCATGGATGGTATCATGCAACAAGGTGCTTGCTCTAAGACCGATATAGAGCTTTTTTTTTCAACCTTGTAACGTATTGTGGAAATTCAGGAATCAATATACCCATCAGTTGGCTGACATAAACTTCTTCTCTATCAAAGACCAATGAGAAAAGCCGTTTACGGACATTCATTATGAAAGATTAAGTGGTATTCATATGGGCAGCAAAAGCATGAACATCCCGAACACCTCAAGAACGAGCAACAAAGAGCAAATGACTCCTCAACATCATTGCCTCTTCTTGCCATATAACCTTTAGCCACAAGACGATTTTGCGTTCACGAAACCTACAATATAATCCTGCATCACACATATTCTTATCCAAAGCCATTTTGAGAGCAATATACATTCTTTCCTCTGTCGTGGAACCAATTCCCAAACTTGAAGTCTTTCAATTGATTCAACTCATCTTGCTGGACTCAATCCCAACTATGATCGACCATAGTTATTTCTTTGATGTTCTTTGGTTCAAAAGTGCTAACGGTTAATGCGTACATGCAATCCTCAGAATCGGTATGTAGCCGTTGACGAGTCATAATAGGTTTGGATGGGTCACCAATATAACTACTATGGTCCAGAGGATGATCTTTTGCCAAATGAAGTCGAGGGTTTGTACATGACGAAATTCATCTGGCACATTTATATGGTTCGAGATTCATTGTAGATGACTTAATTTCATCCTCATGATCAAGAATCATATGGAAACAAACTATGTAAACCATCACAATTAGCAAAATCATCTTGATTGAAATTCAACAGACTCTTGTAAAGAATTTGGAAATTTGTTCGTCAGAATGTTGTGACCAATAGGAGGAGCCTCAAGGTGTGTCAACATCGATTTGAATATTTAGAAGGTGAGTCGTCTTGATCGTGATTCGGTTGTGTAAGCGAATTAAAGGTAGCATCAGAAGATGTTCTTCTCAAAATAACTCTTCAAACAATAGACCGAAACAAATATTCCAAATCCTCTTTTGAAGGAGTATTCATTAAGTCATCTGATGAATTTTGATTATTAAATCGTTGAAGTTCAGGTTCTAAACAATCGTGTTCAGAAGCTATTATTATAAGCTCATCAAACTTGACATGAATAGTCTCCATAATCCTTTTGCTGCGATGATTATAGATTCGAAAACCTCTTGATGTTTCTGAATAACCAATAAAAACCCCAATGTCTGCTTTAGGTTTCATTTTCCCAAGATCATCTACAGGTTATTGTCGGATAACACAATGAGCCAAACACATGAAAATATCTCAACATTTGCTTTCCGTCTACGTAACCAGGTCCCTAAGGAGTTTATTGGCCGTGCTGATGATAATTGACCGGTTTTGAGTAAAACATGTTGTAGCAACTGCTCCAGCCCAAAGAAATTTAGGTAACCTCGAAAAAATAAGCATTGTACGAGCAGCCTCAACCAGAGTACGATTACGTCGTTCTACTACTCCATTTTGCTAAGGTGTGCGAGCAATTGAAAATTGTTTCATAATACCTACCGTTTTACAATACTAAAGCTTTGAAGTTGCATTCTTGATTTCATTGCCATTATCCAGGTTTGAATCTGCAAACTTTGGCTTTGTAAATTCAATTAAGCTTTGACAATGAATTACTGATGATCTCTTAGTATCGAACTTCCAAACGAATAAAAGAAAACCCACGATAAATCTAGAAAAATCGTACCACTATCGACAAGAATATACTCTATTCCATTGAACCAGACGACTCTCATTAGACCGCACAAATCCATATGAAGTAATTCCAATTTGGAGTAATCACTTGGAATCAATTTAAGTTGGAAAAGAAACTTTCCTTGCTTTTTCTCTCCCTTTCCATCAAAGCATAACAAAGATGATCATTTTCACATATTTGAACTATTGGTAAACCGTCAACCAAGTCAAGTTTAGTAAGATCGTATATGGTACCAAAATTAAGATGTGACAGTCGTAGATGCCATAACCATGACTTTGTTGAAGTTGCTTTGGACATTAGACAAATGGGTAAAGAAGCAGCCATGTCTGAAATGGAGATATGTAAGAAATTTGAATCGCGTTCCCTGTGAGAAAAACATCTCCGTTCTCAGATTTCAAACATAACATGTATTAGAATGAGAAAGCCACTTCCAAATCTCTAGACACAAAATTGTTCCAACACTAAAGAAAGAGATTGTTGTCCAAGACCGTTCAACATAATAAACATTACACATAGTATATATAGCCATGTAAAAAATCACCATAGCCTATAATAGCTGCAAAAGTTGTCCATTATTTCCAAGCGAACGGTATCCCATGAACGTTTCAACGAAGTTTCTCAATAGTGCACGATCACCCGTTCTATGCTTTGAACAAACCAACTATCAACAACGCCAAAGAATGATCTGTGAGACTACCTGAACACAAGAGAAACAAACACATTGACGACTGGGCAATTTAACTATCCATGCTTTTAATAAAACCAGTGGTTTTTCGTATTCGAAGGATTAGTTATGAACATGTGCTTTGTTGTTAACATCCATGTCCACATAACATTTGGGTTTTGTGATTCAAACCATTTTTTCCATAATCTACTTGATTCGAGATCTTGTTTAGCATGAATGGGCTTAATGGTTTATCATGCATTATCTTTTCTTTTCTTAAACTACCTAAGAAACAATACTCTACTTTTGATGCACTTTCGCTTCTTCAATCTTAGATTTTAGAAGCTACAGAAGTAGTAATCTAAAGTCGTTAGATTAGTGTTGCTTTCCTTAGAAAACCTAGTCTTTAGGAGCTAACTAAATATCTCATAAGAATTTGGTATCCTAGAAATTAACCGAGAAGGTTCATGAAGCATCAACGCATATTCAATTTATGCTTACGAAAGCACATTTATCCTGAACAAGACTAAGCACATTTTGCCTAAAGAATCACAATAACAAAGTGTGTTTTCCGCTTTAGAAGCGTTTGCAACAGCACCATCAGTTACATTCAGTCCTTGTTTGACACAAACTTTAGCAAATGTATTATCTGTTTGCTTAATATCCTAACCTAAACTGCTTCTTGCGAGAGAGAGTGCTTCATTACATTAAAGATCTAAGACACTGGTCCTTGACATGTGAATCTCTACTCTTCTTTGGTCTTTGAACACTAGATGTATGCCTTCATTCTGGAGAAGATAACACATCCTTAGTCTTGTTTGTTTTGTGATTCTTATTGTTTAACACTCTGTAACATTCCAGGGCAATGACAATTGGTTTGGAGATTGTGTCCCTGTTTGTTGTTATCGTACAAGTCTGTAAAGTGACTGGTTTTGAGACTCAACAGATTTTCTTTTGTTTTAAAACAACCTCCCTGCGCTTTTGAGAAGCATTTTTATTTAAGGGTGTGACACAAAGAAAAGATTGAGAACCATGTGTCTTGTCAAACTTAGTATTCACAGACTTACTATTTTCACCATTTTTCATTCTAGCTTTCAACTAAGATATGGTAACTAAAAGATTCTGATTCTCAGCACGAATAGCACCATATGCATAAGTTTTCTCAAAGACATGAGTAATTAACTATCCATTTTCTCTTTTGAGTTTGAGACGGTGTCCTTTTTTGATTGAATCGAAAAGCTTTTTATATTCCATTTTGGCATTATCTCGTTCTTTTATCAAAGATTGTACTTTAAAATCCAAAGACACGTTCTCATCCTCAAGTTTCTGTATTCTAGAAATCCAAGAGAAATCAAGAGGTTTTGAGTTTTTTATTCTTTGAAGAATCCCATTTATGTTTTTCTTTTTCAATGTTGCAAATTTTAAAACTCAAAATCAACACTTAAATTTGTTTTTCACATCTTTGAACACTTTTCTCAAGACTCTTTATTCTTGTGCTGTTCAAACCCAACTTAATCTCTAAATATTTCTTTTTGACTTTTTCAATGTCATCATTAAGAACTTATCACACAGACACATGATTTAACAACACACATAGCTCAATATCATGTTTGAGTGATGCTTCCAAAAGTTGATCTTTCAACAAATCATTTTGCCTTTCAATCTCATCAAGATAGACATTATTTTGCTCAAATGCATCTTTTATTTCTTTTATATCCCTTTAAAATAGATTCTGAAAGCCATCAAAGTAATCCAATAATTCATTAAGAAGTGGTTTAACTTGATCTCGACAAAAATCATTAAGAGCTATCTCTTCCTTTGATGTATAAAACATGCTTGCCCATTACTATCAGTTTATATCAGACAAAGAAACAACTTTTCAAATCCAACCAAACAAAAAAATCCAAGGTAATGGAGTAGTTAGGGGGTGGGGGGGAGGGGGGGTTGTTTAATGTTCCCAAACTTTATATTGAATAATCCATTGAATCACAGGTAACCTCACTTATTGGCATTGTTTTTATTTCCAAAATCTTAACAAAGGGAATATAAGAAGATGAAGAACATGTTTGTTCAATGAATGATTCTTTTTGAGGAAGAAATTCATTATAAAGCGCATTTAATTGTTTGTAATCAATTGTCCAACAATTTTGTTTGTTCGCAACAGCAATTGGATCATTTATTTTTTCATCCATTTTCTGTTGACTTTTGACAGCATCCTCTAGAGTTTCCTCAGAAACTCTTACAATCAAAAAGGATTTCTAATTACCCATCCTAGATGCAACATATAACTATGGACATTCAGAAATTGCTTATCTGAGTTATAAAGGATTCGGATACCCTAAACAATGTATTTAATTGTTGAATCATAACAACAAAGGTTTTAGGTCCGAGCACTAAACAATGCTTGTAAAGAAATACCTAATTTCAAAAAACAACCTCAACATTCTTTTTTAGTTTTTTCCGTCCTCAATATCAATGAATAGTATCAAGATACTTATCCTCGTTTTATCACTCATTTTTTCTTTTATAAATTAAATTGTGATTGTTGTAATTCTCATTTTTCTGTTTGAAAGTTATTGACCTCTTGACCTCAACTTATCTCATTGTTTTTTGAGATCTCGAATAATAACTCGATTCACATACAAGTTGAGACTCAGCTTTGTTTTTTTGAACATGTTTTCCCATTCATCATCAGCTTCAAGAATTCTTTTTAGTTAATAGTTTAGCTCCTGTTATGTTTTCCAAAACCTGATCCTTTCTTTATACATCTTAATCTGACTGGTTAAAGTCACATTTTTTTGTTGGACCTTTTGAGCAAATCTTTGTTGTTTTACAGCTTCATCATATGCATTCCTAGCAAGTGTTTCTAATGCATACGGATCATAAACATGTGTATCTTTATTTCAATACCGCCACCAATAATAACATTTCCTTGACAACAATTGAAATTGAATATTGCTATAATTGTGATCATCATCAATGGTAACTATTAAGAATTTTAAGTAAAAGTTGGATACATTTGTTCATCATTCTCATTAATGATGAAGATTGTACCTCACTTATAAATGCAGACTCATAGCTTGGCTCATCATCAGAATTTTGATCAGCTGGTTGAATTCTGGCCATTAAGCATATGTTTGCACTAAGTTCTTCAATTTCTTCCATCCTTGAAGCATCAGCAAAGAGAAAATCATTCGCTCATCGTAAAGAATTACACTGTCTTCACCTGTTTTTGCCAACAACATTTGCTCCATAGAAATACTTTCGAAACACGAACCCTTGGCTTGGACAATTCCTACATAATGTCCTTTTTCCCACCTCGCATATAGGCATTGACCCGTTGAAGTATTTCCTGGAGTCGGAGTTCAACAAATCTTTTGAACATTTGCAGTCTCATTTTTGGTAGTATTCATATTCCCTCATAATACTTGCTTCTTGAACTAAGCTTGTCTATTATTTCTTCCCAACATTACATAATTTTTGCTTTGAATATTCACCCGTCACCATTTGAACGACTGCTTGATTTCTGGTATTAGAACGGAAGCACTAAACATGTTTGGTTGATTAGAGAAATTTTGAGTAAGGGCTTTGGCAAGTAACAACATAGCATATGCTAGGGGAGATCTCAGAATGGTTGTGAACATCCATCCTGCTACATACCACTTCATCCATTAAAGTCAACTACAGAGAAGATGTTCACATAATAAAAGAGGTGTGTTCTAGAAGATGAACCCGTGTGTGTTACTAGAGCCAAAAGATCATGAGACTCTTCTAACTTTCTTTTGCCCTTTAAGAATAACCAATTTCTCAATTACGAAAGATAATCAAAAGATGCATCGAACAATCAACAGTCAATTTCTTAGTGCCAAATGAACTTGAGTCAACATATTTCAACCATTCTGGTGCAAACTATTCATAAAACTTTTGTTTAACAGAAACACGTTAGAAACTTCATTGTTGTATTTCATTCCAAATCATTCATTAACTGAGCGAAAACGATAGTAGACAGAAACTAAGAGGACTCTCCTGTTCAGCAACCAAATTGATCAAATCATTTGTAAACCACGCGTTCTCTAGTCAACTTGTTTTGTATAGTTTCCCCTCAACAAACGTTCAACACGAGCCCCATTTCCCTTGGCCGGTCGTCTTACAAGAAACCACATAATTATAAATCTCATTAGGAAATAGAAAGAAAATCATATTATGAGGTTCCATTTCCCGCACATAGTACAATAGTCATCCCTATAAAGAATCCTCTACATCTTGCAACCTTGGTTATTGTTTAACCTGTAGGTGTGATGTTCCTAAAACGACACAGGGCCATCTTTCTAGATGCTTTGAGAATCCACTTTTCGATTTTCCTCTTGCGATTAAGAAAATCGTTTTGAAATCCTACTAGCCCAAGGTAATTAACTGCCCCTTTCAAGCATGGGTGGCCCTATTCTTAGAACCGCATCACAAGGATTATGTATGTTTTGGATGTCACATGTCTTAAGATTCAAAGATTGGGATCTTTTTAGACGAATAAGAGTGAGAATTGTAAGAAAATAACCAAACTCGTAACAGTAGTGCCAAATTCGTAACACTGTTCATGGACAAACAATTATCTGAAAACAACATAACCGCTTTCCTCGAACAGTCCACTATCAAAACTCGGACATCGTCCAAATAATAATAAACTTGGTAAACTGCAAACTACTCAAATTCGGTAACACTATTTATTATAAACTCGTTAAACCTAAATTGTTAAAATACAACAGTTATGAATTATTAATAACCAACATAATTCATGAAACGAATTTTATGAATGACTAGAAAATCCAAGTGTGTTAAAAACTTCAAATTCGAATGAAACCGAATTGGTTACCGGGTTTTATTAGTAAATCTTAGAAAAACCAATATTAACACTTCAAAACACGATAAAACCATGAAATGAAAGTGTAAAATGACTTGTAAAGCTTATTACCGAGTTTATACTTAGTAAAATTCCCTATATCACAAATTCGATGGATACGAATTTGTGAACTTAACAAACTCGATAAAACCGAGTTTAATACCGAATTCCTAATATAAGCATTTTGATAGAACTAAAAGATCGAATATATCTATACACTGATAATTTCGTACTGAAATTGCTAAATTTACAAGAAAAAGTCTTCCGAAACTCAAAACCACTCTACCGAGAATGTAAAGCTTTAACCAAAAAAATCAAAACCACACTTCTGAGAATGAAATGAACACTTCCAAAAACATAATAACGTCTAAAACTCGAAAAAAAAATCACATCACACCAAATCAATATCAATCTCGAAACCTCGAATAGCACTACCGAATTCAAGCAACCATCACTCCTTGAATCTCAGTGGTCGAGACCAAAAAAAAAAATCACACTCCCAAATCAAGCACTCTACTTCCTCTATTGACGATTTGCTACCAACTTGATAGGTCACATGAATCTTGAATCAATCATATCAACATGTAAGATTAGAGAGAATGAGGGCAAGTGAATGGAAAATTCAAATCTTATTATGGAGGGAAAAATGAGAGTTATTTACAAGAGCATCACCCTCTAAAGATTAGAGGGCTATTTATAGGCAATGGGAGGGAGGCTTCCCCTTCCTTAAATTTTCCCTAACTTACAATACCTAGTGCCTAGAATTTTATTATGGCTATTTCATACTTGAAGCATAAAAAACCTTATTACAAGCACTGATATTAAAAATAAACACAATAAAGTCTAATAACAAAATATAACATAAAACCACATAATTGACACTTTTCATAAACCTAACACAAAAAGTAGTTTCTCATGAAATCAAGGAATTACCCGCACACTACTCCGCTACCCTTCAAAATAAACTTCCTCTAAAAGAAACTAATCCTGGAAGTTTCATCCTTCCTTGTATTATCGAAAACCACTCCATGAGTAATGCTTTAGCTGATCTAGGGGCAAGTATCAGCGTTATTCCCTATTCCTTATTCAAAAGATTAGGACTTGGAAGCTTGAAACCAATTAAAATGACTATCAAAATGGCTGATAGATCCATGCAATATCCAAAAGGGATAAAATAAAATGTAATAGTAAAAATTAGTAATTTCGTGTTTCACGTTGATTTTGTCGTTCTCGACATCATGGAAGATAAAAATGTCCTGATTATCCTAGGCAGGCCCATGTTGACAACTACTCATGCAAAGATTTATGTTTATGGTAAAAAGATCTCTTTAGGGGTTGGAAATGATCAAGTAGTTTTTAATATCAATAAGAAAGAACCTCCCACCTTTATTTCTCCTATTTGCGTTATAAACGAATTAGATAAAATGCAAGAATTAGATGATTTAGTCATGAATGATGAAAAGGTAGGGGACTTTGAAAATTACTTATCACCCGAATACGGAAGCCAGGATATAATTTCGCTCTCCCCATTAGAATTAGCGGAAGACAAGGGAGATTTTAATGTGACGCTCTGTGATCCTGATAAAAGAATGAGCATAGGATTGGAAGAATTTGTTGATATAGACGACATGTAGGATGACCTAGATCCAGGGATTCTGTCCAATGAAAAAGCTAAAACTGAATTTTTAAAAAGCGGTGGTAGAATCCATTTACATAGCCCTAATAATTTACAACTTTCTTGCAAAATAGGGTTTGTTAATTTTAACCCCTATTTCGAACCACAAACCCCTTTCAACATAATGTTTAGAAAAGCCTATAACACCATCATGAATCATGAACTAATGTATTCAAGAATTAACATGGTGGGACTTGCTAAAAATGTAACTATGTAGTTTCATAGGAAACTACCAATTCTTAGTTGATTTTATCATTCTCGAAAACATTAGTGAATTTATGGAAAAGAGATTAACTGAAGTTTTGTTTTGACAACCTTTTAAAGAACAAATAAGACTAGTTGAAGACCGGGGTAAAGGAACACTTTGGTTTAAAATCGGTAATGATAAAATAATATGTCATATGCCACGAGCCGAAAAAGCCTTTAGGAAACTAACGGTAAAACAACATAACTTAATGGGACCCCTCTTAAAAGTCAGTGACGAAGATAAGAAAAAAGGAATCCATAAGCCTGAAAAAAAGATTAAAGGATTCTACATAGGTTACCTTAGTTTAGGAAATGAGTACAAATATGATTAGGAAGTTATAGATTGGATTCGGGGATGTATTGATGATGGGATGACATAGAATGAGCATGAGTCTAACTTAAAGACTCGTTAATAAACAAAAGTGCTTGTCGGAGACACCCTCCTTTATTTAATGAAATTTTCCTTTTTCCATTAGTTTGGTTTATCATGTTTCCTTACTTTGTTATTGCAAAATCCAGGAAGCAAGGAGGGAAAATTAATATCGAGAACCGCTGTCGACTCATAATCATGTGGTAACTTGTTGAATCTGCAGTAGTTACGGCGTAACAACTTTAGTTTACGCCGTAACCACTGCAGTTACGACGTAAACCATTTCATGGTTACGCCGTAACACCTTAAAACTTAAAAATTTTACCACTTGATTACGACGTAACCACCGGAGTTATGTCGTAACCTCCTTTTGAATCCTTAAAAATTTAAGTTTTAAATATGTCTAAACCTTGTATACGTAAATGGACCTTGTAGGTATGTTCTCTGGAAGCCCTCACGAGACTATAAACCTCGTCCACTTATGGCCACCAAGTGGTTTAGCGCCGCGTGGCTTTTTGTTAATATGCTAAATGCAACCCGTGATTTCCTACAAAGTGGATGAAGGTTTGTATTTTTGTACACTTCATAATTTTGTAGAAGGATTCTATGCTTTGGGTTTATTTTGTGATCACATGGGATAAAGAGCTTGCAAGAAGACAGAAATAATCTAAAGATTTCAGCCAAATTTCCAAATTTTAAAAGCAATTCTCAGGGAGTTTTCTTCTTAATTCTACTTTTTTTATTTCATTTCCCTTAATGAACAATAGGGAATTATACAATTAAAGTGGGGGATGGGAGTAGAATTAATCCTTGAGGTAATGTTTTGCCTTGATTTTCTAATTTATTTGAAAAATAATTGCCAATTTTAATATTTTGGACAATTTTTCTAAATAACTAGAATTAATCTTTGTCGAATGCACATTACCCTTTATTATTACTTGGTGAAATTTTTGCCTAATACTCCGTTTCCATTATATTACTCAAAAACCTACCAAAATATTGAGTGTGTCGGTAGTATTGTAGACTATAGAACTTGGCATGTACACCATTTCGAGACCTAATTGATTAGCAGGAATGGATAGTTCAAAAAGAGAACACTTAGGAAATCACCCAAATAGCCTATAAATTTGCGTTATCGAGCTTGTAACACTGACTTTCGACCATCACGTGATAAACTCGCTTTTGTTGCAACATCATTATAAGTGCAAGATACCCCTAGATCACCTTGGTTGAGCCAATCTATGTTTTCACCCTGACTCTAAATTCTGTATACAACCATTTTCAACCATACCTACTCTGTAGTCTTTGTTTTCTTTGTGTTGAAATCTTTAGCTACTTAAGTCCATGGTTTAGGGGGAATGGGAACAAAAATTATATGCATTCGTGGAAGACCAATCAGTTATGATCTATAAAGACCCCTTGTATCACCACTTTTAACATTGTTTATCTCAAGTGGGGGGATGTACGTATAATATCAGATGTTGCAGGGGCAATAATTAAAGATATAAACTCCTGCAACATTTGCATATTTATCATGAAGAAAGTGATGAAAAGAGGGTGAAACAAAAAAGCCACCCATGTGCTAAAAAAATATAAAGATGGTGCAAAATAAAAAAATGGAGCTAGTAACCCATTATTGCACCAAGACATCTCAGTAATTATAAAGAATGGAGCTAGTAGCCCATTATTGAAGATTAGATTTTCGGACCAAGACTCTTGGACCCATGGATGGACAGTAGCTAGTTATGACAACCTTAGATTACTTTAGACTATTTGTTTTGTGTTAACAACCACTAAATGTGTATCCCATGTTTATCTTAACCCATTTATCACCCTTTAAAACCATATTACCCTTGTTACCTTCGAGAATTATTTAGACCCTAATTCTAACTGGTGTATATTTGTGTACTTTCCAAGCTTATGATAGAATACATGTTATGACTGTGCAATTAAGCGATCACCTCGAAAATGAAACACTTAGACTAGTGGAGAGCTGAGTAACTTTTATCCCCTTTTCGTGAGGTGTTCGGCTTTGATATTTTCTAGCATAAGAGTTTTATAAAATCATTTCTTGAAGTTATTCTCGAGAAATCTTTTTATGAAATGTTCTAACAGGTTCTACTTGAGGGAAAACAGAAGTCAAGTGGGGGGATATTTGATAACATCAAATATTTAATACTTTTTGGTGGCAAAATACCCCTTATATTACATGCAAATGTTTCACTAATACTCAAAAACAAGATATTTTCTATCATTTTGTAGTTTTCAGGTGAAATGCAGGAAAGTGACAAGAAACAAGGGAAAAAGGACTCAAAGTGTAAATATTTGAAGAATGTTACGGCGTAACTCCAAAAATGGTTACACCGTAACATATATTAAGCAAGTACGAAGATCAAGGACAACTTTACGGCATAACACCATATCTAGTTACGCCGTAAACATGAATTTGGAAGTATATCTTACCATAGATAGAGTTATGGCGTAACACCCTATGGTTACGCCGTAACCATGAAGATCTACAAATATGGAAGGAAGATCACGTACTTATGGACATTATTTGAAGGTTACGGCGTAACACCATATCTGGTTACGCCGTAACAACACTGCTTAAATAAGGAATGCCATGTAAGAAGGCTTAGAAACGTTAAGAAATGCACCTTAACAGTTAACCCCGTAACAGTTCGATACTTATAAATAGAGGCCTCATTCAAGCTATTTCAACATCACTTCCTCCACAGCTAATTGGAGAGGCGACAAAGGCTTCCATCCTTCAAAGAATTCCACCTGGAGTCCAAGAGAGATCACACTTTACTTACTTTTTGTATTTAATCATTCAAATACAAATCTTGTAAGAAGAGCTTTCAATCTATGATTACTTCTATTTCTTGCTATGTTTTAGTTACCATGAGCGCCTAAGCACTTAAAGTGTTGGCCTAGTTATGTAATTACTATTGTTATGATGTTTGTTTCCGTTAGAATATGTTTCATTAGATAACTCCTTTGACTATCGTGTTAATCCTGGGTTTTTGGAATACGGGTGTTGTGGACCTTTGGCAATGCCCCAATATTAAAATAATGTAGTCAATATGGGATACATCGGGTACTAGGGAGGATCTATAACTCTGACCCCTAGTGTAGGAACTAACCGGTCTCCGCACTTATCACTCAAAATACTTAAAAAGCACAGGAACTCTTTTAGAGAGGGTTAATAATATGTATAGGTTATTAGATCAGTTTTGGGAATTGTTAGGATTAATCACTGCAACCTGGATATCCTACCTCCTATACGATTTGGATTGAGTCGGAATCGCTGGAAGTATAGGTGTAACACCCTCATTCAACGTACATTGGATTGTGTGGAAAACAAGAAAGGGCGTTGAATAGTTTACCGCTTTTTGATTTAAGGTTTATGTTTGTTTGTAAAATTTAGATTCGACTTTTTGTGAATTCAATGCTTGCACAATATGAACAATATAAGTATATGAAATGATAAAGTAAGACAAGAGATAAGAGTAAGAACAATCAAACCACAATGCGAGGATTTATAGTGGTTCGGTAACGAAGCACCTCTTCGCCCTACTCCACTCCCCATACACAACGTTGCTTACACCGATTTACAACACAAAGCTAAATGTCGAGTTCTAATCTTAGCTAGAACCAATCTATCACAACACAACTTCACGACTTGTTCACGACTTCACAACTTCACGACTTCTTCATAACTTCAAGACTTCTTCACAACTTTGTGACTTCACTTCACCACACTACTTATATCACAACTATCTAACACTACTTGGTAAGATCACCACGATCTAACTATACTTACAAAGATCGCCAAGATCTAGCTACTACACACAAATACAAGATATACAATTGATTTACAAATATGTGATATGGATGCAAGAAGATTGCAATATACACTTGAAGTGTAATACTTCTTCACTTGATGATGAAAGTATTCTTCTCTTGCACTTTGTGAGGAATGGATCTGGATCACTTGAAACAAATGCTTTATGTCTTAAATGATCAAATGGATTTTAGGTGGGAGTTGTGTGGGATGTTTTAGAACAGAAAGAATGAGTGCAAAAAGTGAGAAAATAGTGAGGAATAGTCCAGTATTTATAGGACAAACTGGAGGAGCGTCAGTCTATGGGCGGTCCTCTTAAAATTAAGGGGGCCGCCCGTGTATTTAAGGGGGCCGCCCTAGACTAGGGGCTCCCCAGTTTGTCTTTTGTGTAGGGGGAATTTTCTAGAACTTTTCTAGTTGTTTAGGTCCAAAAATTTGAATTTCAAAATGTTTATTTTAAATAAAACATTTCTTTTAATTGTAGAAAATGTTTTGTAATATTTATAAAAAATTTTACAACATTTTATAAAAGTGTGAGGTTGAATAAAAATTTCCTTTGATCATAAAATGCATTAAGCATTTATTTATTCATACCTTGAAGTGATATAAATTTCAAAATGAAAATTTACTACTAATTACTTGTTTACGTTTAATTTTACATTGAATGTTTTTATATTTTGTGATTATCAAAACGTAAAGATGTGAAAAATATTAGTAATGTTTTTAGGCATTATATTTTATCAACAATCTCCCTTTTTTGATGATTACAAAATTTAAACTCATTAAATGTAAAATTATTTTTAAACAAGTATTTAGTGAGTTTCATGTCAATTCATTCTCTCCTCTCCCTTTTTATAGAATCAAAAAGACATCGCAGGAATTAATTAGTTAAATATATCGACGGAATAAAATGCCCACCTTTGATGTTGCTTCCCCCTCATATCGAGGAACCAAGGGAATCAGGCATATGGTTTCTGGCTACAAAAACGAGTAAGAAACAATACAAATATTACTAACATGTAGCAAGAAGGAAAAAAAATATGACACAGTGCAAATGCAAACACAAAGCACCATATACTTTCATTGATTTAGGACAATGTGTGTGAACAACACACAAAGCAACATTAAATAGAAAACAAATATGCTTTAGAAGCATATTAATACATAAAAAATCCTAAATAGCCATAGAAGGATTTTTGACTTGCTTGCGACACAAAAGGGTTTGATGATTATTTAGAGGCATATTATGAGATTAGTTGGTTGGAGAGTTTAGAGCGGAGGCGGTTGTGGAAGGATAATCTCTTTGAACTCTAGGTGGTGGATGAGGTTGAGTGAGGAGGAATTCAATCCAATTGATATCCTCACTTAAAGCAAGGAATTGTTTTTGGGTGAAGATGCAACAAGGGCAATACCCAACATGGGTTTCAACTTGGTTAATGTTGAGGGTGTGTGGTAGGTTTGGAGAGTAAGGTGATGAGGGAATGTTGTTTTGTTGTTGAGAGAGATGCATGGCTAAGAGGTTTGATAGGTCTTGTAGTTGATTAATGTCATCAACTAGGCTTTCTCTACTTGGAGATAGAGGTGGTGTGTGTTGAGTTTGGTTGTCACTTTGAGGTGGAGCTTGAGTGTGAGTAACATGTGAATTGATGGGTGAGATGGGAAATGGAGGATGTGAGACAACTTGTGGTGATGTGGTAGTGTCCTTGATGTAAGGATTTGGTAATGCTTGATTGGGGTGATTGTTTTCTTGAGATGGTTCATGATGAGGAGTGAGTGGTTTTGGCATTGGTGTAGGTGAATTTGCATTGAGCACATTAGATGTGTTGCAAAGGTTTGGTTTCTTCCTCCAAATGGGTTTCACACTCATTTTGGCTACCCTTGATGGTTTGGATGTGGCTTTGTTAGGAGATGTCATTGGTGAGAATGATTGTGATGATGATGGTTGAGGATGTATTTATAAAGGAGGAAATGTTTAAATTCGGAAAAATGAACATTTAAAGGATCAAATCCAAGAAGTGTTTGTGAATTTAGGAAAACAATAGCTAAGTCTAGAGGGTATTTGGTCAAAAAGGAAGAAAAATACCGTTTTACCCGTGTCATGCTAGGGCGGTCCCCTTAATTAGGGGTCGGTCCCCTTAAAGATAAGGGGGCCGCCCGTTATGAATTAAGGGGGTCGCCTACCGTTATTTCCCAGATTTTCCAAAAATCGAATTTTCACAAAATTTTGTGTGAGAGTTTCTGTTTTGGTGGTTAATTTGCAGCAAGTCTATCTTTTTATGGCAATTCAGATTTTTAGCACATAGCAATTAAGCCTTCAACATTCTACATATGTATGACAAGATGTAGGATAAAACTATTTTACATAATTTTGGCATATACTCATATATGAATAGAAGACCCAAAGAGTGAAGAACATATGAAATAGTAACTAGATATAATGCACAAAGAA